>CAUYPO010091100.1:0-25834 GCA_963574435.1 Cheirogaleus major | reverse complement strand
GGGCATGTGGGAGGGGGGAGGAGGGGATGGGTATATACAAACATAATGAGTGCAATTTGCACCAACTGGGGGATGGTCATGCTCAAAGCTCTGACTCGAGGGGGAAGGGAGGAATGGGCAATATACGTAACCTTAACATTTGTACCCCCATAATATGCTGAAATTTAAAAAAAAAGGAAAGTGATTCACTTTAACTGATGTAAATGACTAAAATAACCCACTCAAAAATGTTGTTTTCTAAGTTTTCTGTAGCCATATATTTTATTCAAAGATGTGACCATCTGAAAGCATGGTCTAGAAGGTGGCACAAAACAAGCTGCCCAGATTCCCAGGTGGCCCCCACCAAGTGGTGCCTCTCCCTTGACAGAGACTGTTCCTTCCCGGGTTTGGGAAGCAGGAAAACCCAGGCTTGAATCCCAGCTCTGTTACCCTCTGGGCACGTGGTCCTGAACAACTGATTCTACTTCTCTGAGCTTCGGTTTTGCTGACCATAAAATGGGATGACATCCTACGCACATTAAACTTGAGAAAACACGACCACCGCAAGTGAATCCACCGTGCCGTCTTATGCCCTCTCAGAGGGCAGCGTTTTGCTGCCATGAGTAGATTCTACTGTATAAAGGAATGTGTTTTTGGAGGACACAGCCCCTGAAAATACAACCTAGTCCTTCACTGTGTGTCAGCCAATGACATCCGTGTGCTATTTTCCAATGCTGGAGCAGAAAGTAGCCAAGTCGGACTCACCGAGAACATACGACAGCCTCCATCATGCCAGTTCCCTGGGGTGTGTGAGAGTCTAACCCCAAGGTGGGGCGACCCGGGGTACCTGCCTGACGAGGTTGCTCTGTGGGTTAAAAGAGGCGACTCTTCCTTCCCTCTCTCTCTCTCTCCCCCTCTCTCCTGTTGTCCCCCTACTCCTCTGGGGTCGTGACAGCCCCCCTCGGCTCCCTGTCTGGTTCCCGGCCTGTGGGTCCTCCCCTTTCTCTCAACCCCAGGACTATTTTGGATGCTCAAAGCCTGTTGCTTAGACCTTGTGGAGCAAAGCATCTAAATCTCTGAGGCCCAACCCGACAGTTCTAGTCTCATGTCTCTCACTCTGTTATCCAGGAAGTGTGAAAGCAACTCTAGGAAACTGGACAAAATACTTCTGTTACACACAGTTTGAAAGCTCCTTACAAGAGAAAAAAAAAATTCAACATGGAAGGTGGATTTCCACAAGTGACTTGCCGTGTTGAATAACTAGAAACACTGCTTCTTCACTCATTCAAATCCTCTCATTTAGTTTTGAAACATGCTCTATTAAAACAGCCTGGCCAGTAAGAGTTAAATAAATATGAGCTTTTTAAATTTTTTAACGATATGTACTTCCTTCCAGAAGTCAGTCAATTACAGTGGAAAAGAAAAAAATGAAAAAAAATCCAACTCATTGTTTTTTCATTTTGCACTAGACATTGCGAGCAGTTATCTATAAAACTGTAACATTTCCTCACTCAGAGCAAAAGAGGAAACCTAAATACTGGCTACTCTGCCTTGAGAAAATGCAATATGTAGAGTCCTGATCTTAAAATAAAATGGTTAAGAAGCAAGTATTTGTTCTCTAAAAGGATTAGCTACTTTACAGGAGGATTAGCTGCAGACTTCTGAAAGGTATTAAGCTTAGCCAGGGTATATAAAGCACGATTCAAATTAACATAACTTTTCAGGAATATATTAATACTGTAATACCGGATATACTTGTAGCCAAAAATAACACTTGAGCTCCGTACAGACCAGATAGAGTGACTTTCTGTCTTTTCCAGACTGCCGTCAAAACTCTCTTCCTATTTTAGGTGCCTTTGACTTGCAGGTTGGTGGTAGGAAGTGTCCACCTCCCAGTGCAGGCTCCTCCCTGCCCACCGCCCCCACCTGCGCCCTCCTCACTCCTGCAGGCAGGGCTTGGCAGGTGGGAGATGCATACTCCAGCGACCCATCCTACCCGAGGCGGTGACGCTTTAGGGTGATGCACACACCCAGGGATGCTTTGGAACTGTTGTAAAGGCTGGGAAGGTACCTGGCAAGCAGGGCCTACAGGCCTCAGCAGCCACGGACCACAGGCCACATCCTGACAAAAAGCTTCCTGTGGCCTGGCCTTGACCGTGGTTCCGGCTGCGAGCTTCTCGGGCTCCTGCCCATTTTCTGAGCCTCATTCTCCAGCTTTGCCCTTGATTCCGAGAACTACCCAGTAGCGTCCTGCCAAGTTCCTTATCTCCCTGGGTTAACCAGAGCCAGATTCAGTGGTGCGTTGCCAAGAACCACAACTATCACGCCCAGGATGATACAAAAATGAGGATTCCTCACCAAGTCCTGCTCTTTGGAAAGGGCCAGCCATTGTTCCCTACATGAATAGGGCTAACTCCTGTGACCAACAGGACATCAAAGTGACAACAAAATGTGACATCTGAGGCTAGGTCCCAAAAGACATGGCAGCATCTTCCTCGTTTCTCTTCCACTGCTGTGGGGGAAGCCAGCCCCCAGGTCATCAGAACACTCGAGCAGTCCCATGGACAGGTCCACGTGGCAAGGAAAAGAGGCCCCTTTCCCACAGCCAACATCTGGGGCAGATCCTCCAGCCCAGCCACGCCTCCAGGTGTGCCAGCTTCAGATGGGTGAGATAGGATAAAATGGCCAACCTTGCTCCAGAGCTCGGAAATCAGAGGACTGTGCCAAAGATCATGTTAGCACAGTTCATAGGAACAGCCTTTTTCGGGCCTGGGAATGTGTATTTCCAAGGAGCCCTTCCAAACACCTCTGCCTAAAATAGAGATGGTACCGATGTCTGAGGTTTTCTTGCTTTGTTTATTCACTACAACAGCTGCTTTCTAGCAATCCCAGCTTCTTCAATGCTCCATAACTTCTAGATTTTAAAAGCGCACATTATTGGGAGTTTTCAGAATGGATCAAAGTACCTAATGATGTGGACCTGCGCCCATTTTTCCATACTGTGTAACCATTTACCCAGGGGGTCCTTGTTAATCTTGCAAGTTTGTGTCATGGGGTCATCAGATATTCCTTGAGTGTAGTGAGGAAGGTGGGCAGAGGAGAACACAGTGACTGTCACCCAATGGTAAGAATCCCGCTAACCATCCCATGTCCCGCCTGATCTTGTGTCTTAAAAACATTTGCCCGCCTTCCCTTCCCCTTCCTGATGCAAACAGTCCCCTGTGACCCTATAACTTGTCCCCACTTTTAGAGGACAAACTCTTTCTCTATAAAAAACACTTAAAGGTTTGTTCTTGTGTGTTCCTTTAATTTGTTCAGACACCCAGTTTCCCTGAGACATTGTCTGCCTTGACCATGGTTAATTTTATCTCTCTGCATCCTGACACCGTACTAAAACCTCCACCCAAATGCACCTTGTCCTCACCACGGCCATTTTCCAGCTTAGGCCTCCTGTGGGGCCCCGCTGCCCTGGAGCCAGACCAGACACCCCAGAGTTAGCACGAACACCACTCACGGCATCTGTTCTGATGGCTCAGGGGGCTCTGTTTCCATCGACCAGAAATTAGGCACTGGGAATGGAATGCAAGGAATCAGGATCCCCCTTTTGAAAGTTAGCCCCAAATTCCAGACTCATCCGTGATCCTGGCAAAGATACCCAGATGTAGATGTGTGTGGTTTAGATGCTACGTTAGAGAAAGACTGTGTCTCCAACACTGGGAGAATTTCCTGATAGATTTTTTTCTCAAAGCAAAAACTCTCCATGAAGCCCTTAAAAATAATTCAAAATGATTTTCACATCAGGAGCCAATAGGCAATTCCCTCCATTATTCGGTTCCTCCCAGACCCGGGGCACTTAGCTCTGGACGGCCAGAGCTCGGTGTCCCCATGGTCCTCCTCACGTGGTCAGGCGGCCGGATTATCTCTTTGAGATTGGGCACCAACAGGAAGAAAACACCGGACATTTCTTGGACTTGCTTTGCTATTACTCATTTCAAAAGAATGGCATGCCAGCCGCTGTGCTGGGATGCGTACCAGCTCCCAAGGCCTCTGCCCAGGGCAGGACTGCAGGGTGAGAAAGCTGCCAGGGGCACGAGGGCCGCAGCTGCCCACAGGGCCGTCCCCACCACCCCTGGGGCTGCAGCTGGGGTCAGAAGCCTCCCTCGGCCGACTCCAGGGTCCCAGGGGAGGGCCTGCAGGAGCTGAGCTCAGTTGGGTCTGGGGTTCTGGAAGAACCCAAGGAGGCCTTGGCCGTGTAGCTGAGCATCGGGAAAGCCAGAGAGGGCCGAGGGCAGGGAAGATGGGACCAGGGTGGGAGCCAGGGAACTGAGCCCAACGGAAGCCCGGGGCCCTGAAGCTGCCTGCCTTGGCCTAGGGTTCCATCCCCTGTATATGTCAGGGCTGGGAACAGCACGGTTGCAACACCGATCTCCTACGAGCATAGTGGGGCTCTTAAAAAGAAGGCCTAGCAAAAGTGTTGTTACGTGTGGCAGCTGGGGTTCTGCGGAGCAGAGAGCTGGGGCAGCCGCTCAGTCATAAACGCCCACTTGGACAAAAGGTCCCTAGTGAATATGCACCGCCCCATCCACCTGGAACAGAAGAGAGCACAGCTCTGGGCACGAGAAGCCCTGTTATTCCTCAGGGTGGACCACGATACGCCCCCCGATAATCCCTGGAGCCCTTGCCAAGTGGAGTCTCCAGGGCAGGGCTGAGCTCCGCATGGCCAGCCTCGTAGGGACTGCCTCCCACAGGGTCCCGGGGGGCACACAGACGTGGAAGCCCAGATTCCAGGTAAGGCGACTGGCGGCAAAGGACGCAAGGGCACCCATGGGTTTTGCTCACCACTGGAGCCCCGCCACACAGGTCTGATAGTTCCACTGATAGTTGCTGAATGAATGTGAGCCAGTGAATAACGAATGGGTGTGTGCGAACGACATGTGGCCGCCCCCGTGGCTTACGGGCCGCTGGGAGTGACCGCCATCATCACAGCTGCCCAACGTCCCAATATCGGCACCGTGTTCATTTGGTTAGCTCTTGTCTTTCCCCAGTCGTCTTCTCTTAAAAAGCAGCGCCTGAAACTGGACCTCATTACTTCACTAACAACGTGCTATAGATTAGTCTGTCCAGTTATTTTCCTTTAGCAATTTCAGTTCCCACGAAAGCACAGTTCCTGCCCAGTGCAGGGTGACGGACGCAGCATCGATGCCCCTACTGCGCCGCATCGTCAGCCCCCCACACCGCCCTTTCCCGTCCTGCCCTCCCCCTGGTGGAAAGTCCTGACCTCATTCCTGGGCCCCTGCAAAAGCCCCTAGCATTCTCCACCCCGGCCACACTTGGAATTCCATGGGGAGCTTTGTAAAAAATGCAGCTCTCCAGCCTCCCTGCGGAGCTTAGAGCCACTCGTCAGCCTGAGTCCCGAGCAGAGGGTGCGCATGACCGTACCCAGCTCTGCACCCCCAGCCCAGCCCCCAGGAGACGTCCACACCCCCGGTGTCCCTTCATCAGAACGTCTCCATCACATTTCCCTAGCCCGACATGGAGCCCATGTCCCTCCTGTGACTCTGAAGCCCGTCCCAGGCAGGTCCAGGTGTCCACGTCCATGCCAGCCTTCCCTCTCACTGCTCCCTGGGGGACCCGGGGCCACAGGACGGCCTCTTCCCAACCCCCCACAGGCCACGTGGCCCCCGCCCTCACACATAGGCCCCGTTCCTCCGTCTTGGCCATTACCAGTCCCAGTCCCTTTGGTCTCTGGTGCTCGAAAGCCTGGGTTCAAATCCCAGCCCCATCACTCCCCCTTCTGGGCCTCCGCCTCCTCCTGTCCAGAAGGGCCTGTTGCTGTTCCCACCGCGTATCACTGCCGTGGGCATGAACCGAGGTGGCACGTGAAAGGTGTTTAGAACAAGACCTGGCACACAGCAAGTGCTCAGTCAATGCCAGTGCTTGTTAGTGCCATCATAGCTATTACTCTATTTACTGCCACAAATCCCCACTGAAAACAGGAGCGAAGGGACCGCTGGCCATCTCCACGGTGGCTTTGTGTGTCCACAGATTTGATGGCCCGGGGAAGTTCTCGGGTCTGAATTTTTAAGATGGCAGGAGGTCACAGTAAAGGTGTCAGGGACATTGCCCTGGTGGTCTAACCCTGCCACCTGCACAGACGGAAGGAAGGGCCCTGCCATGCACAGCACAGGTGTTCACATCGCCCTTTCCCAGCCAGGTGTGAGGGCGGCTCCCGCCGGGCTGGACCACGGCCCTCTTGGAGGCGCAGCAGCTGGGCCCCTGGGGGAGCCGTCTGCCTTCCAGCGTCACGCACACCTCACGGTCCGGAGGGGGCCGGCTCCACCCCTGCCCACTGGGAGGACCAGGGGCTGACGCCTGTCAGTCGGAATAGGCAAGCCCTGGTCTCCACGCCGTGCAAGCTCTGGGGACAGGCCAATTGCCCAAGCCTGGCTCGTCAGAGCCAAGGAGACTCACTTCTGGGTCAACCCACACTCCCTTCTGGGTTTGTCAGTGGGAAGGCCCTCTCCTTCCTCGGGAGGACAGGTGACACTGCGGCTCTGAGCCTGTCAGAGGAAGCGAGGGCCTCGGGGCCACGTCTGCCCACTGGATCCTGCTGCTCCTGAGCTTTCGGTTCCGTGAGCTAATGGGGCCCATGGACTTGAGTGAACTCGAGTCATGTTTGCATCTCTTACATCCCTAAGGTCCCTGACTTAAACCCCACCCCCGCCAGTACCTGCGGTGACCTCACACACCTTCATTTGCACCGAGGCCCCGGGAGAGGCCAGGGAAGTCTGTGAAAGAAGCGGCTTCGCTCTAGACTCGGGCACAGAGACTACAGCAGAGCTTCCCATCGGTGGCAGTCTGGGTGGGCTACGGCGAAGTCAGCCTCAGGTCGGGGGCTGGTCCCTCTGTCCCGCCGCTGGGGCTCCGCCACCTCTGAGCCTTGGTGCAGCAGAGGCGAGCGCTGTGCTCACGTGGGCTGCAGCACGCCCACCAGCTCTCTGGGAACTTGTGCCTGGCTGGGGCTGGGGGGCAACGCGGATCCTCGGCCAGACTCAAAGTGGAGCAGGAAGAGGCTCATCCTGCAAGGTGGGCCCCTCATCCTTTGGGGGCTGCCCCTTCCCCGTGGGGCCCGAGGGGCTCTTCTTATGGAGTCTTCCTGTCCTTAACAAATGCCTGTGGGTTCAGGGTGACCAGACGCCAACTGCTTCCCTTGCTCAATGCACTTATCATCAGCTCAGCCTACTACGCGCAGCGGAGCAATTCCTACGCGACACCACTCCAGCCGGGCAGCCACCCCAGGGGGACACGGCCACACTCCCTGCCTGCCGGGGCCAACAATGGACACAGCACACTGAGCCTGGCTGCTCCCGTTTCCAAGATGCCAAGCCACTAAAGAAAGCATAACCTCTTTAAAGCATTTACAAATCACTACTACACAGAAAAGAAAAAAATCCATTGCTAAGTGAAATAACCAGAATTGACGTCACCGATTTGTGCTCGGCACTGCCCGTTCATTCAGGATGTGCATTTTAATACAACAAATAATAAATCATTTGTTAAACAAAAGCATGCTACGCGTAAGGCACATGCACACGACGCCGCCTTCTCAAATACCTCCTGGAAGTAATTTGCCAGGCGGAAACCGCACCCCAAGGACGAGGCTCAGCATTACTGAGGCCGGGCAGGCGAGAGATGGACGTGCAGCAATGAAGTGACCGCTTCTCACCCCCAGGTCCTGCTCAAGGGTGCCACGCGCTTCTGTCTAAACAGACAAACAACCTGGGCTTTCCTCTTGTGGAAGCAGATGAGGGGCCCCGTTTCCTGAGGCCCTGCAACATTAACAGCGCTTCAGACCCGGGAGAGGGGAACCAGGGACCAGTCCACGGAGTACAGCGCAGAACAGGGAAAAGACACGCAGCCCACCAGCCTCTGGGGCAGGCAGCGTGGCCCCCGGCAGGTCTCGCTTTCCCCCCCTGCATCGGACATCAGGCCCCGCTTCTAAACGCGGGAGCTCAAACTGCTCGCCAGACTTCTCAAATATATAACATCTCAAGCACAAGGTTAGAATTTGATTTGGTTTTTGGTAAATTGAAAGACTTGTATAGAAAATATATTTCTAGTTATATTAAAACATATGAGGAAAGTTGTTGAGAAAGTAACTGGGAATGCATAGAAGTGTTTTCTTTTTATATTTGAAAATAATGCCTTTAAGGGCTGGTTCTTCAGTGTGCAATGAACTCAATTTCCTGACCGTGGCAGTTGAGCCAGATCTGGGTGTCAGTCCTGGGCACTGCCCTGCAGGGAGGTAACGAGAGATAGAACATGAATCGTTAATGCTTTGGGGGTCATCACTACTGTTTCTGACCACCATGACTTTTGAGATGTTTTACAACTTCCTCAAGGGAAGATAATTCTTGCATTTCCCAGTCGGGAGAGTTCTTCGCAATTTTGCAAAAAGTCTCTCATGTTCCTTGAGAAATCCACATCTACACTCAGCAACCATCAAAAGCTCTTCCTCACGGGCAGCCCCTCCTGCGTGCTTGCTGTCACTGTGTGTCTCTCCTCTGATTCTCCCAGAGTGACAACTACCAGGATGCTGGAGTTGCCCAATGCCATTAGGCCACCGCTGGGACTCGGCTTACAAAACCAGCCACGATTCTTTTAGCCTTTTCCCCAAGGGGCTGTTTCTACCCTGTCAGTAATCTTCATGGCTTCCATGTACATTGTCTCCATTTTAAAAGGAAACTTAAAATGTGGTGCCACGAGCTTGCCTGAAGTCTTCAGACAAGGGTCATGGGTGCCAGAGAGACAGAGAGGGTGAGTCCTGGCCTGTCCCTGTCAGAGGCTGAAGGTCACCAACCAGAGCTCCAAGGAGGCCATCCCGCCGGCTTTGCAAGTGGGAGCACAGAGACATCACCCCTCCCGTGAGCTGACTCCTCTGATGAAAACAGCCACCATTAAATGATTCATTCTGTGCCAATATTAGGAATATTGTCTAATCTCCAAAAAAGCACATTGTAACCCAATTTTTAATAAAAAGAAAGATGGACAGCGCAGTGAAGCACAAACATTGTCTCCACCAGTTTCATGCTGAAAACCTCTCTTCACCCCCACCCCGACTTAGACAGACCCTCCCTAGTGGAATCAGCTCCCCATATTCCATAAGCTCCCCCCTCAGGCGCCCCACACTCAGCTCACAGCCCGGGCTCTTCATCACCCCTTAAGCCTGCGTCTGGTCCAGTCGCCCTGGCCAAAAACCGCAGGGCTTGGATGTCACCCTCATCCTCTCACCTGCATGATCACGTCACCCACAAACCCATCCCGATGACTCAGTCTCCCCCAGCGACCTGGGCACATCCGGCACACAACCCGCAGAAGGAGGTCCTTTCTCAACCTCACAGCTGGGTGTGCCGCTGGGGTCCAGGGGCTGGTCCAGGCCACACGGCAGGGGACACACCTGGAATCCATCAGCCTCATGTCTGGGGAAAGGAAGTTAGGCAAGACTCCCTGAAAACTGTAAAAAGAACTTTGTGCACACATGCATTTTTCTGCAAAACAAATCCATAGTCTTCTAAGACTCTCAAAGGGGCCGTGATTTAAAACAGGTTAAGAACTGCTGGTCATCAGACAGAATCCAGGCTCCTTGATGGCAACAAATGTTAGGAAAATCCCAAAGGTTCCCGTCTCTGATGTCCCACCTGCTCTGTGCCTGGGCTCCTGCTCTACTCAGGCACCTTCTGTTCCCCAGGCAGGACCTGCTACTTCTCACTGCTGAGCAAGCATGTGGAATCCCCCATCTGGAATGTTCTAGCCCCGTGAGCTGCCAAGGAAACATCCTAGTAAACCACACCTGTTCTATTTGGCGAAGCCCTTCTAGGCCCCCACACCACAGGCTGACACCCTTACTCTGCCCCATCCCTGCACCCAGCATTACATTTAACACACCCAGGGAGTGACGGGTCCTGTCTCCCTGTGGACATGGAACACCTACAGCACAGGTGTCATGCCTTTTTTTTTCCCAATCCATTGCTAGGCACAATATACAGGTGTTCCTGTACTTATCATGAGGCTACATTCTGATAAAGCCATCATAAGTCAAAAATATAAGTTGAAAATTCATTCAATACCCAATAAACCCATCATAAAGTTGAAAAATTGTAAATCCAACCATCGTAAGTTGGGAGGCATCTGTATATTGTAGGTACTCAATAAAGGTTTAACACGTCCACTTGTACCTTCTAAATGATCTTACAGATGCTTAAATACTATTCACATTTGATGAAAACCAAGAAATATCCTTTGAAAGAATATTGTTGGCTCCCTAAGAATAGGCCTAGCTTGGCACAACACAGTACGAAGTTATTAAATTTCTGGTTTGTGCATTTTCACATTACATTGGGCCAGAATCAGGACTTTGCTCAAAGGAATTTAAATGGACAGACTGATAACATCTCCAATAGATGACTGAACTTTAGCTGATGTTTGCAATGTTGGCAAAAAGTAATTTATTCAATTACTGATGCACTTAATAAAATGCTGCTTCTAGCCTAGGAAAGGAGGATGCTGAGTCAACAGCAGTTCAAAATTAAGGACGAGGTTACTGTTTCAGAATATTCTTTCATCCAGTACTTAAATGTTTAGTTGTTTATGAAACTAAGGTTACTTTCAGAGTCATAAAAATCATATGCTGAAAAAAGTGCTAAAAACAAGGAATAATTTTACTAGTAACAATGCAAGTTTTGAGATGATCTGAAATACTGTGGCTGGAAACGGAAGTTTCTTTTTGATTAGTAAACTTCATAGTGCAACTAAGATTGTAAAGGGGTTTTATTTTTACATATTTAAGATGTTAAAATATTTTATTCTCTTTGGCAGAGCATTTATATACTTTCAATACATTAAAGTAAGTACCTTAAGCAACATTTTGTTGGCCCAGATTGAGTTGCTGTAAATCCCTGAATGTATTAATAATAAAAAAACCACAAATATTCTGGCTTTTAATAATTTATACTGATCTCCACCCCCATCCCCCAAGTAATTGCAAGAGAGCCTCTGCTTCACAGATTCAGAGCGTTTGAGTCTAACTATTAGCTCCATGCCCTGGCATAAGGATATGCCACCCCAGTGTGACATTGTCCAGGGTCATGCCCTGGTCCTTATCTCCTGCCCACATGTGCCCAGGACACGGGGCTCACATTCCGGGTTGAAAGGGAATGCACCGGCCTCCTCAGCTGACAGGCGCTGGAAGATAAAAGCTCAGCGTCTAAGAAACTCTCTCTCTCTCTCCCCCTGCCCCATTTGTAGAACAGTGCGAACGTGCACAGAAGAAAGGAAAGATTTAGAAAGAAACACCGACATCTGTGGGAAGTGTTCTGTGCTGAACACCAACCTCTCAGGTGCATTCACTGGCAGGTCTCTCCGGGATCTGGAGAATGGGCCGCAGTGCTCTGTAGGGAGGATGGGCCTGCTCCGCGGACCACCCATCCTCGGCGACAGCCCCGCCTTTGCGCTTTGCAACACGTGGAGCGGCGTGGAATGGCTGAGAGTAGAGCCAGTCCTGGGAAAACTGTGGCGTAAGAAAAACTGACCGCCAGGCCAGCATCCTCAAGATCCCGTCTGAGCCTCTGCCCTTCCCTCCTCCTTGTATCTTCACCCACGATGCCCCCAACAGAGAGCAAGTCCACACCAGGGCTCAAACATCAGCATCCACCGAGGAGACACGGGCCTTCCCACAGGTCTCTGTCCACCCATGCCGTGTTTCCAACAGCAAAACGAAAAGCGATGTCCCTTGACAAGACTTCAAACAGGCTGGGGGTGAGGTGGGGGCAGGGTGGGGCGGGAACCCAGTGCCAGGACATCAGAATGTGTCCGTGGGTGTCCACCTCTGAGGCCGTCCCCCTTGACGGGGAGAAGAGAGGAAACCCGGAGTTGAACCGGGAACCTGCCAGGACAGAAGCTTCCCTGAGTCGGGGCTGCGCTCAGCAGGTGCGTCCCCAACCCCCAGAGCACACGCATGCACGTAGCCGGGCAGTCAGGGCCAGGTCTGCAGCAGAGCGCGGCGGACCCATTAAAGCCCTATTGTACAGACACGGCCAGGAAAACGCCGAGTCCTTTTGGAGTGAGAGACAAAATAAAAAGACTTAGTACAAAGGTCACTTAAAATAATACATTGTAATCAAGTAGCTACGTGATAGGACATTCAAAACTCTCCGCTGAGAAGAAAAATGGAACTAATTTTCTCTCTAGTATAAAAACCGGTGACTAATGTTCAGCTGGAAATGTCCAAATGGATTTAAGGAGATTAGTAACCCAAAATTATGTCTGCGTTTATAGAATGGAAATTGAGTGGCTCGCCTTGAGGACGAAGTGACTGTGGCCGAGAAGTCAGAGCTCAGATCAGCACAGGATTCCGATGCAAGTGCAGTGACCCCTGGCCTCGAGTGACACCACTGCCCTCAGAGCATTGTCAGAGCATTGGCCGGGTCTCCGCCCCCACCTCCTCCACCCACCCTCACAACAACCCCTCTGGTAGCATCACTGTCCCCATTAATCTTGCCTCCCCCAGAGCCTGAGCACCACGGCCCCAATCTGATCCCAGCCCTCCTACTCCCGAGTCCTTGCTCTGAGCCGAGGCCATGTCGCCACCCATAGAAAACAAAGCCGCGTCGCTTCGATCAGCTGCTGGCACTCAGGCAGAGTGAGATCACGGCTGGGAGAGCCCCCTGTACTTGGCATCCTCTACCCTGACCTGGACGGGCTTCCCCTTGGTTCTATCGATTCATCCACCCATTCCTCCACTTCACATACAACCCCAGGTGAGCTGGAGCTCCCGGTACCGTGCGGCATCCACCCCAGGAGCCCAGGGCAGAGTCACGCACCTGGCTGGGGAGCTCACAGCCCAACACTATCATTCCGGCACCAGACCTTCCATTGGAGCAAAGTTTGTGTTGCCGGCATCCAGACCTGGGTCCAAATAAGTTTTCCTACCAGTTCTTCATTCTTTATCCAATAAACACTAACATTGAAACACCTGACCGAAACACTCCATAGGTTTTTAGCACATAACAAAGGATCATTTTGTCTTCAAATGGTTCCCTGCCCCCTGATGGAATTGATATTTGTTTTGAGGGGAAAAGAGATTTCTCCGCCCCTTTTGTTACTTGATACAATATACATTAGTGGACTAGATTAAACATTCTTGATAGCATTTGAAAGATACTTTAGAGGTCCTTTAAAACTATTTCATTTGGTCCCTATTTTGTTGGAAACCAATGTAAAAGATTGTTTGCTTTTCTGGAATATATTGTTAAGAATTTTTATTTCATAAGCTTAATCAACCCCTTTGAAGTATCTGTATAGTTGAAAGAAAGATCTGGGGCGCCCATTTCTGGTGGTGAACCAGGTGCCGTGACAGTTCAAAGTCCGTGGACCACATCAAAACTCCCCGAGTGCAACACCTGCAGGGTGTCGGGGCGTGATGGGCGTGATTTGGGGAAGGGCAGCTGGGACAGAGAGAAAAAAAGGAAGCTGGCGTGGTAATCCCCAAACAGGGGTCTCCCAGCCCACATCTGCCAGCAGTCTCCTCCCCCCGCCGCTTACCTGGGTCTAGGATTAGCAACATTCTACAAAGTCCTAGTACTTCAGGTGCCACTGATGATCTGAAGTCCCAACCATCTAGAATATTACCCTGCACTCTGCTTTTGCAAAAATAAAAAATAAAAAAAAAAGCAAGTAAAAAATAATGACTCTCCAAAATAAACTTTTGATATGTCTGAGGCCAGTAACTAAGATAACAGCACGTTAAATGGACCATGAGCCGATTCTCACTCTATCTAGGATTGGTATCCAGAGCAGAGAGAGACGCAGCCCAAGTGCTGAGCAGAGAAACGGGAGGCAGCCCGGCCTCAAATCTAGCTGTGTACACAGACAGCAGCCCTTCCTGGACCCATAGTAGGGAGGTGTGAAATCCAGCCGAAGTGCAGGAGCCAGGAGGGGCTCAGAGACGGCCCCGGGCAGCCCTTCTCTTTGGAGGTGAGCAAAGTGAGGTTCTGAGAGTTTCTGAGGAGTCCATAGCTTCATAGCTTCAAGTGCTGGTGCTGGTCTAGAAGACACTCTCTCACTGCTTCCATACACCTTATTCTAGACCACACTGCTTCTTGGAGCTGGGTTTGGTTCACTTTTGCGATGCCTCACAGCCTGCTTTAATTCAGGCCACGAGCCCAGGTTAATGTGCATAGCAAGTTGCATTTCTGCCTCACTGACCACTCAAACCCTGGAGTCGACAGTGCGTGTTGAAGAATGGATTCATTCATGGTAAGTGATAACGTTATGGGATCAAAGTACTTAATCATGCAAAATTTACATAATCTTTTAGATTGCCGTGCAAAAAATAAAGTTATCTAGCATGTCACACCATACTGATCTGACCCACCAAACTGGATGGTGCACAAAAGGTATCTATTAATACAGACTTTGACTTGGTTCATTTATTCGCTCAAACTTTGCTGGTTCTTAACGCATGCAGTGCACAGCACTAGGTGTATTGGGGAAATAATAACTACAGTTTACTGACTGCCAGCCATGTGTCTTGTGGTTTACATGCACCATCTGTCCCCCTCGCAGCAGCGTGTGCAGTAGACATGACCAGTCCCGTGCTAAAAGAGAACACTGAGGCCTGAACTTTGAGTCATTTAGCCAAATGACTCCATGACTTTAGATCATCAGCGGCACCTGAAGTAATAGGGCTTTGTTGAATGTTGCTAATCCTAGACCCAGGTGAGCAGCGGTAGGGAGGGGAGGATCTGAGTCCACACCTGAACCCAACGTGCAAGCTCTGACAGACATGCCCACTGCCCCCAAAGCACTGACTGTCTGGTGGGGGAGGTGAACTATTTGAGCCAGTGAGCTGGAAATCAAAATAGAGTACAGAACTTTGTGACAGACACCAATAACTCCCTGTGAAACCAAGAGTAAGAGAGATTAGTCTTAGGTAGGGGGGAAGCAAGGCCTGGAGGAGACGGAGGCATTTGAGGTGTGGGGTGGAGCCTCTAAGAAGGAGATAAAGAGGAAGGAGACTGAGAGCAGGGCCTGGGCCTGGGATCTGGAAAGTGCGGGGGCTTCTGGGAGGACCAAGCCATTGGTTCTCTAGGAGAAAAGCCAAAAGGAAAACTAGAGATGATCTTAGCACACACAGTTTTTTTTTTTTCTTAGTGATATTCAAATATTAAGAAGGCCAGTCCTAATGGATATATTCATTTCTGGTTTGGCAGCGGAACCTCTGTAAGTGTAACCCAAACATTGTAAATGAAAATGATGGATCCAACAAGGGAGTGGAGGGCAGCTTGGATCGTGTTCCCTCGCCGCTCCTGGACATGCCTCCCAGGGCGGTCATGTGGGTAGAACTGGCCAGGTAACCCCGGGATGGACCGTGCTCATCTCTGCATGATTCAAGTTCAATCTACATCAACAGAGATGTGTGGCTGTCTATCAACCACAGCTGACATCCACTAAAAATACACAAACGTACTCACATCAGTGCATGTTCTCCTAGAAAGTCTCACTTCCACGCTTGTTCACCTGTCCAGCAGGTAGGTACCTGGCTGGGCACTGAAGAAACAATATTGTCCTCACAGAAACTGCAGGCCAGTGTGTCTTCCTGAAGCAGTATGGAGGTGGGTGCCATTGGATGGTGAAGAAAACACTGGGCAAGTGTTGGGTGGGGAGGGGGAGATCACAGGTTTGACTCTGGCACAATGAGTTGAAGGGCGTTTGAAAACCCAGGAGAAATGTCAAGTGCGCGCAGGTGGGCGTGAGAGCTGCAAAGGGGTGGTCTGGGCTAGAAATAGGCCTCCGGCCTGGAGGGAGGGGATTTGGATAAATGGTGGCAACTCAGACTGGGATAATGGTGGTGGAGATGGAGCAAAGTGGGCCAACTGAGGCACGGTTTGGAGGAGAAGCATATTTTGACCCAGGTGATGCCTCTGCTTCTGCCATCACCCCCGCCACACCTGCATCTCCTCTCAGGGTCAACGACTTGCACGCATGCAGGCCTTGCGGGGAGGAGGCCACTTCTTCGGGTGCAGAGCTCCAGACCTCCTCCAGGCTTCTGTGGATGCCGGGCACCCCTGCACAGAAGTGAGAAGTGGCCCGTGTGTGTGTGGCTTGTGGACTTGCCCGCATTGCTTTATCCTCACTGCCCTCCACACCCCGTGCCTGGGGCTCCAAGAAGCATCACAGGGAGACAATAACTCCCTCATCATCATCTTCCCTCAACTGCTTTGGCTGGGGGTGATGAGGGACTATGTTATTAAATCAAAAACCATCTGGTTTATCCAACAACCTGGCCTTTTCCAGAGACAAATCTAGCTCCTAGCTCACATCCACACATGGAAAGTCCGTTGGGATGGGGAAGGGGTGGTGCTGATTCGCAGACATCACTAACGCCAATAAACAAAGACCTTATCCCCAAGGTCACGGTCAGGGGCAGGGCCATGCCGGGGGGCTGGGGGCTGTGCCAGGCCCTCTCCCTGGGAGGGTAGCCCCTACCTCTTGGGCCTGTTCCTCTGGACTTTTGCTCCCAGCCCAAAGGCCTCAAGCTTGAGTTTGGAAAGCCGGGCCCTCAGCCTTGGGCCTACAATGGAGCTCTGCCCTCACCCCGAGGGCTGAGTGACCATGGGGGTCAGAGGCCTGCCTTAGCCACAGGCGCCCACCATGCCCCCCTCCGGCTGAGTGTCCCGGTTTGGGGAAGACACCCCCCATCCACACACACAGTTTAAATGGGCAGGGGTCTTTACTTTGCAGAGGCAGAACTTCATTGACCTTTGGGACACAAAGACCTCCAGATATCCCGGGTCGAGGGGCATCTGGGGTCAAGAGCAGAGACGACTGGACATGGACGCGGTAATTTTTAGAACATGTGACCATCCTTTGCTGGTTTTCATTCAACTCCTCTACACACTCATTCACTCTAAAATACAAGCACAGATCCATATTCTTTCCTTGAGTTTCAGGGATTGAAACTCTCAGGTAGAGTGGTGGTAGCTCAAGACAAATCCCTATCATAATTCCGCAAGTATAATTGCCTAACCTTTCTGGAAAGGTTTGCCATGGCAGGAAGGAATTTAGGTCAGGTCCCGCACGGTCTCCAGCCGGCTTGGCTCAGCCTCGCCATCCTGTGGGTTGCCCGGCCTTCCCCAGCTGGTCCCGGGAGCGCGCAGCATTGGCACCGCGCAGGCCTCTGGCCCCAGGAGCTCTGCCAGGTCACCGACCCTGCAGATCGGGCCAGACCGACCTGGCCCACCTGCCAGGGTCTCCCTGCTGCGTCTCCTGCCGGCAGCACCCTCTTCCTCCTCCCTCCCTGGGAAGGCAGGGGACCTGGCCCCTGGAAGCACCCCCGGCACCCCGACCCTCCCGGAGTCGACGCCACTTTCTCCAAAGGCTCCTCTCTCAACCCCAACGCAGCCGCCGGCAGCCTTTCCCTGTCTCGCTGGCTTTCACATTCGTCGCCCTGTGGCCGTCCCCGCGCAGTCACCACCCGCAGACACCCTCTTCTTCTGTTTACCGAGAGGGAGAGTGAGAGCTGCCCGTGGGCTCGCCAAGTTGGGCTGGCGACTCTGGGGAGGGGTCGCTCTGAGGGCCGGTGGCCGGGGTCGCGCGGTCCCTAGTCGCCGGTACCGGCGCGCCGCCCGATCGCCCGGACCCGGTTCGGACCCGGCACCGGGCGCAGCCCCTCCCTCCCGCGGCGGTGGCCGAGGCCGCGTCCCCGGCCTGCCCGGGCCCCGGGGCGCACGGCCACCCGCCGGCACCCGCGCGCCCTCACCTCGGGGGGGCCGGTCCAGTCGCGCCGATCGCGCCGCCGCGGCGGCTCCGCATCTCCTGGGCGTCAGTCCGCCGCGCTCCGGGGCGTCCACGGTCCCCGCCGGGAGCGGAGGAGGGTCGCGGGGACGCGCGCAGACAGCGGGGTCCCGGCGCCGCGTGCGCCGCTCCTGCCGCCCGCCGTCCGCAGCAGAGCAGGAAATTTGCCCGCTGGCCGGTCCCGCCGCCTCCCGGCTCGGCTCGGCTCCGGCTCCGCGGCGGGGGCGGGGGCCCGGCGCTGCGAGGAGCGGGGGCGACGCCTGGTGCCCGGCACGGGGAGCGCACCCAGAGTGCCCGCCCCTCGTGGGGTGCAGCCCCGCCCAGTGGGGATGGCCCTGAGACCCTGGAGCACCCAGGCACCCTGGGCGTCCTCCTACCCAAGGCTCCTGCCCCTTCCAGAAAGCCCCTGGCCTGGGCCCTCTGCCTGGCCCCAGGCGCCTATGGAAGGCGTCAAGGTGTGACAGGCATCCTACAACCGGGAAAGAAAAGGCAAGGCCTCTCCTATCCAGCCTGGGGCTTGTGCACCAGGAAGTGGCCTGGGTGGGGACAGCTCTGGATCTTACAGCCGGTGCAGGGAAGCGCAGGGCACCCCAACCACTTCTGGTTTGAAGAAGCTGGGAGAGGTGTGAAGTCCCTGAGAGCAGTGGCCTCCTCTGGAAAGAGGGGGTGAGGACGCTGCTTGGTGGGTGTTGAAGAGGGCTTACTTGTCACTAGGGCAACATCTGGCAAAATTAGGTACACGCCAAGGAGAGGAAGAGGAGCAACATAGGAGAGGTCTGGGCCTGCTGTCCCAGGTGACTTCTTTCCAGGTGATTCATTTAAACTACTTAGTGAGGTTTCAGAGAACAGGAAATTGCATTGGAGGAGCAAAAAGGACACCTGTGTCTGGTTCTGAACCTTTGCGCCATGCCCTCTGGGGTGGCCAGGGCCCAGCCCTCAGGAGGGATGCTGCCTTCTACAGTAGGCTTGTGAAGGAACGGTGAGGAAGTGGACTTAGGGTGTGTTACCCACCTGCATTAACAGCTGGCACCAACTCTTAGGACGCTTGGGGCCTGTTCCAGACAGAGCTACAGACCCCGAAGTCTGCAGAGCCGTGGCCCCTCCTGGCTGAGCATCCACAGGTGACCTGCCCCAGTGCAGCTCCCCTCCCCAGGGGCAAAGGGCTGTGAAGCGAGTGAGTGGGGAACATAAGCTCCACCTCCCCTGCCCTGCCCATACCCTGTGGGGGTGGGGGGGCCTCCTCAAGCCCAGAGCTTTACACCCCATCCGTGTGCGCGTGACCCGCACCTCTCCTCCTGCTGGGGCTGGGCTGCCTCCTGCGTCCCAGCCCTGACTCTCGCTCTTACTCAGTTTCTCTACGGTCAGCCCTGTGACCCCCTCCACTCCCCCCTCCAGTGGCTCTCCAAGTCCACTTCCCATCGGGCTTCTTTGTGCACCTCAAATGCACCCCCAACTCTCCTCTCACTGCCTCTGCCTCTCAGCTGCCTGAATGGCACCCCCAACTTCAGACCCACCCAAGAGGATCCATTCCTTGCACACCATCGGGCACCCTTATGAAGTGTAAACCGGTCCTGCCAGCCCCCTGCTTCAAAGCCTCCATTCAGAGTAAAACCCGAACACCTGCAAGCCTCTGCCTGACTCCCCGGCTGCTCTGGGCCCCTCACCCATGTTTGCTCTGCTCCCACCCTGGCTCCCTCCTCTCAGTGCCAGAGCCAAGCTCCTTCCTGCCCAGGGCTCTTCCCGCCTGTACACCTGGCTGCCTCTTAGGGATCATGGCTTCTGGACCATCACCCTGCACCCCTCCCCTCCGCCACTCTCTTCCATAGCCCCGTCAGGGTTTGGGATTGCCTATGGGTTTATTTACTTGCTTGGCGTCCATCATCCCCTCTCCCCCTGCCCCAGGGCTGTAAGCACCAACAGCCCAGGCTCTGCTTGTCTCCACACTTCTCAGTCTTGAGCTCCTGAGGCGACCCCGCTGGCCAGGAGGTGCTCCGTGAAGGGGCAGGGCTGGCAGAGCAGAGGAGGACAGGCTCCAGCAGGCAGCCTTGTCACCTGGGAGCCCAGCGGTGGGCGGCTCCCTCCTTAGCGAGCCCCCAAGGAACAGCCCAGGTTGGGGCAGGGACAGGTAACCCAGTGACGTCACTGAGCTTCGGGTTTTCCTGCTGTCATGGCCTGCAGAGCCCGGCTTCTGTACAGGAAGGCGATACTTTCAAAGCTCTGATGAGCATGGCTGTGCTTGTTAACACCGCGGGGCTGGGGAGGCAGAGACTGTGATCTCTGAAGAAAGCAACGAGCTGCCTTTGTCAGACATCTGCTGCTGGAGAGCGAACAGCCTTAGGAACAGGATGGGGAGGCAGATGGCTCTTCTCTCCCAGCGATCTCCTCTCTGTTGGGCCCCAAAGATTCTTTTAGGGATTAAGCAATATCTCTCAACTTCTTCTAAAGTCTGCAGACATTTGTCGTCACACTCAAGCGTGGGCTGTGTTGATTCCCGCACAGAAGCCCCTTCATCCTTCTTTGCCGTCTTCGTTTCACTCTTCTTGGGCTCAAGGCCCCTTCGACGTCAAAGTGAGTTCCCCATCCTCATCCTCGTCGGCTCAGGGGAGCTCCCCGCCTCTGGCCATCCTGAGCAGCTCTCACCACCGTCGTATCCTGGGACCCTTCTTAAGTCCACAGCTCCCTCATCCGCTGGCTGGGGCTGATGCACTGGCACTCAGGTGTCAGCCCCATGGCACCACGGCACCACGCCACACGTAGCCCCTTCCTCTGAGACGCAGCTCGGGCAATGTTCCTGTGACTTCGACGTTAACTGTCCTTCCGCGTTTTGTCCCCATCTTACTGGAAGACCCAGCCTTTGAATTTCTCTGCAGAAACCCAGATAATGCTGGCCATGCTCAAAGGGCTCAGTAGACATCAATTAAAATTAAAATGCTGAGGCCAGAAATGCTCCCCAGAAAGGCCAAAAAAAAAAAAAAGGCAAAATCAATGTATGGAAAGCAAAGAAGAATTTGCTTTTAAACGTTACGGAGAAATACTAACATAAAGTTATTCAACTTCAGGAGACAGAAATCAGGTCTCGGTGACTGATGGGCTGTGAGGCAGGGCAAGCACCGAGTCCTTCATGATTTCGTGCAAGACCCGTCTGCACAAAGAGGGAGTCAGGATGGTTATTCTGACCCCTAGAATGTACCAGAATGAACAGTTCTAACAGATCCAGAACGTACTGCTCTTACATCACCCAACAACTATTCTCTCCCCTCCTCTTTTTCCAAGTCATGTCCGAGTATTCCCAGTTACGACCCACTGGAATCCAGAGGACAGGCCCTGTGCTGGAACATGCCTCTACTTACCCAGAAAAGAGGATAGTCGTGCCCTCCTCAAGGTCCTCACGACCTTTTAACTCTTTTTTCTTGGATTGCTTTTCGTTGATGACTAATACATATGTATTGTATAGATCCGAAGGGATCTGTTCAATGTATAAAGTCAAGTGCATAAACTAGTGAAGTGCATGCCCCCTTAAGATACAAAACATTTCCGTCATTCTAGAAAATTCCCTCATGTCCCTTCCCAAAAAGTCCCCCAACTCCTGCCAAAGACAACCATTGTTCTGGTGTCCATTACAATAGATAGTTTTGCCTGATCTGTGATTCATACAAAAGGAATTTCGTAGTATGTTATTTCTAGTTTCTTTCATGCTGCTAAACCTTTTTGAGATCCATCTTTTATTGTCTGTGTCAGTAGTTTAGGTGGTGTAGTGTATCCTTGTCCTCCAGTTGATTTAAAAATGTTTTCCTTACCATTGCTTTTTAGAAATTTGATTAAAATGTTTCTTGGTGCAGTTTTCATTATGTCTGTTCTTCTTGGGATTACTTGAGCTTCTTGGTTTATAAATTTATAGTTTTCATCAAATTTGGAAAATTTTCAACCATTACCTCTTCAAAAAAGTTTTCCCCCATCCCCTATTTCTGGGACTCCAATTATACGCCCACAATATTTGCTAACATTGTCCCACAGGTCACTGATGCTTTTTGCATTTTAAGCCTTTTTCACTCTGTGTGTTTCAGTTTGCATAGTTTCTATTGCTACGTATTTAAATTGACTGATCTTTTCTTTTGCAGTGCTTAATATTCTTCCGAGTCCCTCCGGTGAATTTTTCATTTCAGATATTGTGTTCTTAAGTCATAGAATTTTTATTGGGGTATTTAAAAACTAATTTTTATTTTTCTGAAAAGGTCCCCACATTTACTCATTATATTCATCTGTCCTTTTAAACCCTTTGTTATGTTTATAATGACAGTTCTAAGTGTTTTTCCTGCTGATTTTAATATCCTTGTCATCTTTGAGTGTGTGTCTATTGACTGTTTTGTTCCTGATCATTTCCCTGCTCCTTTGCGGGTCTATTTTTCTTTATTGCTTGTAATTTCTTATCATTTGTTGGATGCAAGATTCTTGAGAGACTAGATGAGTCTTAGCTTTGTTAGGACATGTCTGTAGAACCCTACTCCAGGGCTAGGGGGCCCCAGGTGTAAGACAGTCTTTCTGGGGTCTGGACCAAATGCCTACAGCATTTGGCAGGGTCTTTCCACCCTGCCCGCTGGGAGCTTTGATGTCTCCCAGCACAGGACAGCCTCTGGAGTCTCCACAAAGTTCATGGCCCCCAGCAGACGTCTGATGACGGGTTCGGAGAGCCTCATCCTGTTAGGGCGCAGCTTAGCGCCGGATTGAAGTCTTAAGGGGTCTCATGCAGACTTCTAGGGCTCCCTTTCTGCCCAGCTCTGTTCTGCTTTGGTGTCCTGCCTCACATTCCAGCCTCTCCAGGGGCCATAAACTTGGATTTCTATTCCTCCACTCAGACACAGAGCTGCGCTTGTTTGGGCTTTATTTCTCATGCTGCGATTTAGAAAGCTTTCCCAGGCAGAAAGCTGAGCTGTGTGTGCTCACCTCGTGCACTTCCTTTCTGCCAGGTATCACAGCCCTCCGCTGACGGACGGAGCAAACCTTTACTCGGTGTGCTTTTTCCAGTTTTTATATATATTCATATATATATATATCTATATGTAATGATAGGAGAGTGAGTATGACATCCATTACTCTGTCATGTTGTTCCTGGATTTCCACCTTTATTTTAAATAGTTATTTCATTGTTTTGTAATTATCTTTCTGTGTCCCTTCCCCAGAGAAGAGGCTGAGTCTCAGTCATTTTCGACTCGTCAGCATCTAGCAAGCTCCTTAAATGGTGCTGAGTAAGTGATTTTTGAATAAATGAATTAATGGTATACATTATACATATAAGTAGCGATTCAGATTTTGTGTTAGGTAGTGTTCAGAATTGCAATCAGTGTGTATAGTAGAGTTATATGGCTATGTTATTTGAGTGGCAGTTAACGTTATGCTTTTTTTAAGAAAAAAAGTAGAGAACACATATGCATGGCTTTCAAAATGCAAAAGGTTCAAAAAGGAAGCAATGAAAAACTTAGGTCTTGCTTACCTTTTATTTCCCAATCACTTCTCCTCTCCTGAGACTAAGTTCGTTCCTGGTTTCTCCTCAGTCCTTCCAGAGGACTCTTAGGCATTTATAAACATATAGACATAGGAATTTTCTGATACCTAAATTTTAGTATGGATATTTTTTCCATGCTAGTGCTTACAGAGCTACTTCGTTTGTGTAGGCCACTGAAGTCAATATGTGGATTCACCAAAACGTACTAACTCTGCTATTGTCACAGGCCACTCAGATTATTCCCAATTGTTTTCTAACACAAAATACTGTGGGGAATATGGCCTTGTCCATATGTCATTTCACACGTATGAGAGTATGACTGAATACCAAATTCTTGACCACTGGGTACAGGTGCACAACATACCATGTGTGCATGTGCATGTGAGTGTTTTGGAGACAAGTTATCACGTTACCACATATGTAAGGCTGAGGGCCACGTGGCCATTCCACTCACAGTGGGAAATACATTCACTATTCCTCTTCGTATATGATTAAGAAAAATTTATTGATTCAATCTATTAAATAAACTGATATCTAGAAATTAAAGTTGATACCACTGGAAGTGGAAATAATGAAATAATTCAGCACCTCCCATGATCTGTTTCAGATGATTTCATGCTGCATAGAGTACTCTTCTATTCTTCATTCAAAAATCACAGGGCTCTCAGAAATATTTATCTACACTTTGGTAAAAGTCTATTTTTCCCTAAACTAGTTGAGAAACTATAAGACCTTCAACAGATTTCTGACAGAATGAAATAACTTGATTTCTTTATTTCTCACCATGAAATTAGTGTCCATAATCCACAGAACATTATCACTTGTGGGATGATTTATTATTCACCTAGTTATTATTCACCCTGTATATACATATTTTCAGTTTTTCTAGGATATGAGGAAAAATTTGGTAATGAGGTATATAATGCAGCACTAAGATTTTAAGGAAACTCAGGAAATAAGGTATATATGTCTATTTCTTACCAGTTATTAAAGCATTATAGACATTTAGTTTTTAAATGTTTAATTTCCTAAAGCATTGTAGTGTTAAGAATGGTTTTTATGTACACAAAAACATTGTCTCTTTCATGGAAAAGTATGATCATCTCAAGGTAATCTTTCTATTAAAATGACCCTAAAGTACATATAAACTATGCACATTTCATGATCAAAGCATCGATGTACATGAATTAATCATTTGAAATATTAAAGTAAATCTTATTATATAATCTAGAGCTCCATGTGCTAGAAGGTGCATATTTGTAATTATTTTCTTAAAGAATCACCGATGTTTAATAACCTTCATGATAAGTAGAAGGAGAAATACGCAGCCTCAAATTGTAGTGAACAAGAAAAAAGATAACAGTTTCCTCCAGTGCTAGACTAGCGTTTTCCAACGTAAGTCTCCGTCGGTGGTGGTAATGCGGGCAGATGTCAGAGATGATTGCAGGTAGTACAAGGATGGCCATTTCTTATTTCGTATATGAATTGCATATTTACTTTCGCGTATATTAGAAAAACATTATTGATACATCGTTTGAGACTTTATTACAACTAAGCTAATAGAGATAGAGTCATGGTCAACTAATTTATAAAAAGTTAATTTAGAGAAAATTAGTAAGGGAATAATATTAGAGAAGGTAGTCACATATGGCAAAATTTGCAGCAGTGGTCCTGAAATGACCGAGTCGTGAGGAGTCCTGAACCAAAGCCACATCCCTGCCACCAGTAGTGAGCTTCGCCCCAGGTTTTGGACTTGCTGTCTCCCCGTGAGGGCTTCATGTTCCAGACTTCCCTCTCCTGCAGTGGTCTCTTCATCACGTTCCTTGATCCCCCACACCCAGCCCTGGTCTGCCCTCGCCCACCCCTCATGCAGTGCCTGTACTGGACAGAGTCCCAGGCCTCCTCCTGCGCCTAACAGAGGGGAGAGACCGTCCCTGTTGTCATGCCCTGTGACATGGCATTACCAAGCTTAGTAGGTTAAGACTCTTAACTGCCTGGCTGTCCTAACCAGCCAAGAGCTGCCTGAAGCAAGATGGCCAGCTCCACCTCCCCACACTCGGAGTGAACCTAAAGTACAAGACTGCTCCCTGGCCTTTGCCCCGCTCTCGGTCTCTGGGGGTGTGGTAGCATTAGAGCGAATCGAACACCAAGGTATTTCCAATCTGAGAGGATAAGAGTCCTGAACAAGGATGGAAGTCTATGAACTAGGGAACAGAGCCAAGAGAAACACAACCGAAAGAGGAAGAGAAAGCAAAATTAGTTCCTGGTGGCCTTCTTTGAGGCCGTGCATCGAGTTACACATGAGGTTTCCCTTACCCCAAACTTCTGTGAGCTTCAGACGGTTTGACTTAGGTGTTTTGTCAAAGCTCTGTACACTTTTTCCCCTTCTCGATGCATTTAGGGGGAAAAAAAGTGATAGAAAACCATCAAGCCAAAGACTGGTGTTTGGAGAAGCGAAGCTAAGGTGGGCCCAGATGCGGTAAGAAGGTTGTCGGGGGACTC
>CAUYPO010091095.1:0-12274 GCA_963574435.1 Cheirogaleus major | reverse complement strand
AAAAAGATTGCATGTATTTTCTTTCACATTAAACAAAACTAACAGGTTCATTTCTTAAGTTGGTTATGTTAGATCTATTTTCATGTTTTCAAACTAGTACCCTAAAGGGTAGTATTAACAATAATAAATAATTAGCTTTGTCATCATTACTGAATGTCTCCCTGACTTAACCAGAAACATCTCCTCTCACACACTCTACCTACATAAGCTTAACTTGTCACTTTTGTTCCCATGGTCTTCACATTTACTGAAGTTTTCTTACACACAGCTATTGTATTCTACCTTCTCATCAACAAAGGTAGAGTGGAATCAGTTGAAAAATAGAGCTATCTTACATGGTCTATTTCAAGGCATATATCAAATACCTCAGAAGATAAAATTTAGTTTCATCCTATAGCCTTGGGATTTTGGTCACCCTATAATCCCATGTTACCCCATGTTCCAATACAATGGATTGTGGGATATACTCTGTTATTCCGTTATCTTGGGCTGTTGATGTGGTAGTAAGGCCCGAAAAAGGCAACACAATTTACATTTTTCTGGTGACTTGCTGTACTTCTAAGATGTCTAATGTTTAAGCTCTAGGAAAATACTGCATACCTGACAGAATTTGGACCATCATTTTGCAAATATGCTCAAGTTCTTTGGTTGGAAAATGGATGTATCAGTTGGGGTTCTCCAGAGAAACACAATTAATATGATGCATATGTGTGTGTGCATGTGTACACACACATAGACACACACATTTCTAGATGTGTGAAGAGATTTATTATAAGGAATTGGCTCATGCAATTATTGAGGCTGGCAAATCCCAAGATCTGCAAGATGAATCAGAAAATTGAACCCAGGAGAGCTGATGGTGTAGTTCCAGTCTGAGTCTGATGGCCTGAGAGCCAGGAGAGCCAATGATGAATTTCCAGACGGAAGACTAGCAAGCTCAAGCCCCAGGAAGAGCCAACGTTTTAGTTTGAGTCTGAGAGAAGGACAAAACAAAACAATGTCCCAGTTTGAAGGGAGGAGAAATGCTTACTCAGGAGAGGGTTAGCTTTTTTATTCCATTTAGGCCTTCAACTGATTGGATGAAGCCCACCCACATTAGGGAGGACAATCTTCTTTATTCAGTCTACAGATTTAAATGTTAATCTCATCCAAAAATGCCTTCACAGACATATGCAGAATAATGTTCCACCAAATATCTGGCCACCCCATGGCGCAGTTAAGTTGATACGTAAAACTGAATATCACAGTAGACTTAATAGATCAGGTGTTACTATCGCTCGTCAGCATTTCTTACATGTTATCTGTTTATTAATTCTTTCTTTCCCTTATTCAGGAATTATTTACCTAACATCAACTCTTAGTCACTTGGAATCCACTACACTTGTGTTGATGGTCTGTGCTCGAGATGGTGGTGGGCTCACAGCTGTCATTAACGCCGATGTCACTATACACATTCTCCAGACAGTTCTGGCGCCTGCTGAATTTGAAAGGCCTAAGTATACTTTCTCCATTTATGAAGATGTGCCTGAAGACAGTCCTGTTGGGACAGTGAAAGCAAGTGTGCCCTTGAGTGAGTATTTGTTTCTTCTGCTGCATCAGAGTCCATTATTGGAACATTGCCTATGTTCTCTTAGGCTGTGAAATCTTGAGTAATTCTTTCCTTCTCTCCATGCAAGACAAATGCAGGAAGATAGCACACCTGTGGCTTGCTCTTTGTTCTTTCAACATTCCACAATTTATATTTCTGATCACTAAATAAATGGATATTTTTAAAAGAAAGTTTAAAATAATATAGAATAATTATAAACTACAAAGTATGTGTCTCCTATAACCCCCTCACCAAAAATCACACAAACACACACTTTTAAATTTTTTTTACAAAAATGCGTCCTACTGTTTGTTGTTATACAATTACCTTTTTTCCCCCCTTCACTTAGTATTTACTGAACGGCTTTCCAGGTAACTGTACTTCATACTGTCTCATTTTTTAGAAGTTGCATAGTATTTCAACTTAGATATGTTTTATTTAAACACATCCCTCTTGCTACCAATTCGAATGATTTAAAATTTTTCGCTAGTCCAAATAGTACTTCAGCAAATAGCCTTGTGTGACCTTTTCACACTTGTAGAGGCACCTTTGTGGGATAGATTTCTGGAATTGAAATTTCTGGAATTACCTCTCGAAAGAACTTGTCCTCCTGGTCTGCTCCTGTTCCTTCTTCTCCCCCTTGCCTCAACCTCTGTGGAGGGCATTTGCCCTTCACAGGTAGATATCACAAAGAAACATCAACATAAACTTATCTTGGCTTCCTAAATTATATGAGAAAGATATCCAAGTTAGTTTCTGAACATCTTTCCCTTTTATCTAATGCAGGAAGAATGAAGGGAGACCGTGAAACTTGTGTCTTGCTTTTTGTCCATTGGATATTCTCTTTGTCTACCATATAATCTCAAACCATGTGTCTACTTCTCGACAGGCTTGGAAAGTTTAGGAAGAAGTAAAACATTGCACAGTATTCTCCACAGATGCAGTATATGTAGTCATGCATCCTTAACAAAGGGGAAATGTTCTGAAAAATATGCCCTTAGGTGATTTCATCATTGTTCAAATCTCGCTGAGTGTGCTTACACAAACCTAGATGGCATAGCCTACTACACATCTGGGCTATAGCCTATTGCTCCCCTGCTACAAACCTGTACAGCATGTTACTGTACTGAATACTTTAGGCAATTGTAACACGGTGGTATTTGTGCATCTAAACATAGAAAAGGTACAGTAAAAATACGGTATTGTAATCTTATGGGACCAACATGGTATATGCGATCCATCATTAACTGAACTGTCATTATGGGGTACATGACTGTATTAATATTTCCAGCTTCAGCATTTCCAGTTGGTACATTCTTTTGGCATACAGTGATGGCTGTCTCTCTCTTTTCAGATTCCTCAGAACCAATCTTTTACAGAATTTCTTCTGGTAATCTGGACGGGAAGTTCTCCATTCACCCATGGCTGGGCACGATTCGCACCCAGAAGCCTCTGGATCACGAAACGCAGCCCATGGTTGTGCTCACGGTCCAAGCGCAGCTAGGCAGCTCCCCGGCCTGCAGCAGCACGGAGGTCAACATAACCGTAATCGACGTCAATGACAACCATCCCGTGTTTCTCACGGCCTCCCAAGAGATTAGAATACCGCAGACCACTCCACCTGGCACAGCCTTGTACCTCGCGCGTGCGGAAGACAGAGACAGTGGGCTGAACGGGTTCATCCAATATGCCATCGCCAGCCAGCATCCCAGCATCTTCACCATCGACCGAGGTCTGGGTGTGCTGTACCTCAATGGGAGTCTGGGAGGCGACGTGCCGCAGAAGCACATGCTAACGCTCACGGCCGAGGACCTGGGCGTTCCTCCTCGGGCATCCCTGCTGGTCCTGACAGTAGTTGTCGAAAAACAAGAACACAGCCCAGCCTTGACTTTTGAACATTTAGTCTATCAAGTGGAAGTGAGTGAGTCGCTCTCACCGACGACACAGGTCCTGCAAATACAGGCCCGCGCCCTTGGCCCACTGCGCGCAACCTCACAGCTAATGTACTCGCTGGAACCCAGCGTCCACTCTGCTGTGTTTGGAATCCGCCCTTACACAGGTTGGATTTATCTGCGGCGACAGCTCGACTATGAATCCACACAAACGTATAATTTTAGAGTGTTTGCCTGGATCCCGGAGGACAGATTGCTGCAAAATGTGAGCACTTCAGTAATTGTTCATGTCCTGGATGAGAATGACAATTCCCCTACCTTCTTGCATGATGTGTTGTTTTTGAAAGTTGAAGAGAGCCCCGTCCCCCAAGGGGTAATAGGCAGAATTACAGCTATTGACGCAGACTCTGGAAAGAATGGACAGCTATTATATTTCCTTTTGTCTGATGGAAAATTCTTCAAGATGAATCCTAATACAGGTAGCATTTTGTAGCTTCCACTTTTTCCTTTAAAATCAGAATTGAGACAACTCAAATCTTTAGATGTAGCATTAGTGCAAACATACAATTAAAATCACTGTTTTTAGTAAATACGGTATTTGATATAGTATTGTGAGATTTTAAAATCAAGTAAAAATTGGAATACAATTTCACCTATAATGATTCACACTTCTCTTGCCTCATACCTGTATATTGCCAGTATATGGTTCTTATTCTGAATTAAAGCAATAGTCTGAACTGGATTGAATACATGTTTATGGAAAGACTAATTTTTTTTCACCAACCATTCTCTTTCACTTGTAGGCTTTTAAAAAATGTCAAAACATACTTTATGAAATATAAATGCCATTGAGGTAAGACTAGAAATCAGTCCATTAGTTAAGATTTCAAAATTGCTCTACAAATATCTGTTCCCATTCTTGACAAGGGATCCAGGGGGAGAAGGAGAATAATTACAGTGGATTTTTTTGAAGTCTTAATTAAGAAATTAAATATTAAAAGTCATTAGTTTAAATTATATAAATTTACAAGGATATTATTTAATCCCTACAATGCAATATATTCATACTTCAAATACATAATTGGGAAAACTGAGACTCAGCTCAAGTACCATGCCCAAGGTCATGCAGCGAGTGGGAGGTAAGGCGAAGCCACCACTTTGTACAGCCCCAGGAGACACCATCTGTGTCATAACATGTGCAAACGGTGCCACTGCCCTTTGGTGGGACAGAATTTGAATTCAGTTCATATTAACTTCAGTCTTTTGCTCTAGAGGCCCTGCTGTGTGAATTAGGAGAAGGCGCCCCTTCCTCAACAGATGGAGCTTTTCAGCAGGGCACATGGCTTGCAAAGAAGGGTACAAACTGCGTTTCTGCTCCCATTCACTACTAAAGCTAGGACCCCTCCTGCAGGGCACAGACCATGCAGGTTTACAGGATGGCCCTGCTTGTCCTTACTTCCATGTGGCTACATAGTTTTCTCGGTCTTCTATTTTACTTGATGACTTTTTTTTTTTTTTTGAAAATGTTCAATACTATAGTCAGTTCCCCCATGATCTTCCCTCTTCTACAATTAGTCTAGCCCCTAGATTTATTCCTAATTTGTTGTATGGCTTTAAGCAAGTAACTTAAGCTCAAAGCTCCGTTTCCTTACTAAGAATAGAAGAGATAATTCCTGACATGCTCTGTGTCATGGTCTGAGAGGTAGAGAGCTAAAGTGTGTGAAGGGCCTTGAGAGACTGTGTGCTTGTAAACCGTTCCTACTCCCAGGAACAGTGTGTCAAGGCAGGGTGAGGGGTGTCTTTCACAGCACGGCAGGCACACCCGTCCTCCCCATCCCAGTGCTCCAGGCAGTCTTCCTAGTGACAGGGACCCTAGCTCCCATGGAACCCTGCCTTGGTGTCACCCACACCCAGCGCCAGGCTGAGCTGCAGTCTTTTCCATCCCTGACCTCCAAACAGCTGCTGCTTGTCAATCAGAGTTGGTTCATGAAATAAAAATCTGTTTGCCATTCAGAATTTAAGGTCTTCAGAAGACAATTACAGTTTGGAACTTAAAAAAATGTAGTTGGGAAGTGATCTTTATTAAAATCTCAGTAAACACTATATAAACGTAGTGCATTTAAGCCCAAAAATTCAGCAACTTTATCCAAATGTGAATTTTCATTTTTGTTCCTCATTTCAACTTTTTTTTTTAAAACACAATGTCATTTTATTTAGATTAAGAGGAAAAAATTCCTAGCGATAGGAATGTTTGGTGGTAGTGGCTTCATGTTTGCTTTTTCACAGGTAAGTTTTTTCATGAATGTTGAAGAAACCAATTCTTGGCAGAGCTCTGCAGCAGAAGATGGGCTATCAAAGAGAGCACTTGGCTCCCTAAATCCCTTGGCATTAGGATTTTTGTGCGTGTGTGTGTGAGACAGAGTCTCACTCTGTTGCCTGGGTTAGAGTGCCGTGGTGTCAGCCTAGCTCACAGCAACCTCAAACTCCTGGGCTCAAGCAATCCTTCTGCCTCAGCCTCCCGAGGAACTGGGACTACAGGCATGTGCCACCATGCCCAGCTAATTTTTTGTATGTATTTTTAGTTGGCCAATTAATTTCTTTTTATTTTTAGTAGAAATGGGATCTCGCTCTTGCTCAGGCCAGTTTCGAACTCCTGACCTTTAGCGATCCACCCACCTCGGCCTCCCAGAGTGCTAGTATTACAGGCGTGAGCCACCACTCCCGGCCAGCATTAGGATTTTATGCTTGAATCTCCATGGCTGACACATGAGTGAAGTTACCAAAGATAGTGCAGTTCTGGCCAAAAATATGTAAAATAAGACTTATAACACATTCAGAGTTATTAAAAAAGTGACTGTCCATCACTATGCATATATTTCGTGAGATAAAAATGAATACCTGTATTCATTAAAAAGGAACCATTTCCTAAGGAATATTGACTTTTAGGAAGATATTTTTCCATTATTTTAAAGTAGTAATAACAACTGCTCTTGTGTAATAATTACAAAATACTTGTAAATTTATGATTGCACTTGTTCCTGATAGCAGTCCCAGGAGGTAGGCTCAGAGAGGTCGTTACATGTCTAAGGTGGCAGAACTGCAACCCAGACCTGGAACTTTTGGTGTCAGAGCTTATGAGATTTCCATTATCTTATATATCAGCATAAAGAGGGATAAGCAGCAATTTTAAATCTTCTGAATTATTACTAAGCTTCCACAGAATTTTTGTCATTTGTTTTTATGAGTTCATATATATTTTTTTAGTTCAAATGGTTAAAGGTAGATAGTTCTAACTACAAAGAATAATTAATTTAAAGTGGCATTTTCAGGAGCAACTGCAGAAAATTCATTCAACAGTACCATAGAGCCAAACTACTTTGTGTGGTCTTGGAAGTCACACTTTGGCTCAAAGCTTTAAGTTTGATTTTGCTTCTGTGACTTGTGTTGGATGTGGTCCCTAAGCCAGTATTCTAGAACACAGTGTCCGTGTCTTTTGTTCTACTCTGTGTCCCCAGGTGAGCTGATCGGTTGGGTGGCATTGGATCACGAACATCAGGTGCACCATGAGATGACTGTGCTAGTGACAGACCGTGGCTCTCCACCGCGAAATGCCACCATGGCAGTTTATGTTTCAGTTACTGACATCAATGATAACAGGCCGTTCTTCCCACAGTATATCCATGGAAAGGAATTGCACGTCAAGGTTTGTGAAGTAGGCTTGCAATGAATTTGTAGTATCTTTAGTCATTTGTCTTGAGCACCATCTTGTGGTAAAATGTGTGAATTCATCACATCATTCTTGGTGTGGCAAAGCATACGTTTCCAGAAGACCTAGAAATTGTGCACGTTAAAAAAGATATTTTTTAAAAAACAAAACGGATATGTGTGCTTTATAATAATGAACGTAGTTTTGCCTGCTGTATATAAGCATAATGGTACCTTAGGATCAGTAATGTTCAAACACGAATTGTTTTTCCAGTAACGTACCTGCATTTCTTTGTGCAGAGCTTCTTATGAGCAATCGATATCCATATCTAAGATTAAATATTAGATGTTAAATGTGGGGGAAAAATCTATAGCTCCAAAGGGATGGGTGTACATGCAGAGACTGTAAAAGTCGAGTTGTTCCTTTTAAGCACATGCACAAACTTTTGATTGTATTTGTATTATCTCAACTTTTTCATTTTCATGTTTTTGTATATTTTATACATAATTAATTAGTATGGTAGTTCATGTACATAATTAATAAAGAAATATATCTTAGATGTACTCAGAATTTGGAAGCTACTGCTCCAAAACCATTGAATTGGACATTCAAATTGTGTTCAAATATGCATAATGAATGACTTAAAAAAGGTATTGAGGAACTTAACTTTAAACTGATCTTCCAAAGCCAGATTTAATAAAAAATTCTAAGAGAGCAAAGATTATCATATTATCATTATGATTTTTAATCATATCATTAAAATATTCTATGGCTTAATTGGGCAATTGGACTCTAAACATGAAGTTGAACTTCACATGTGCATTTCAGTATTCCAGGAAAATCCCTGTTAATTAATGTGCTATGTTGTGCATGAGGTATGTTTCCTGAAATAAAGATTTATATTTATTTTAAGTGTATTTTGGACCATAACAACAACCTTTGAAAAAATATCCTAAGAAGGTAAGGAATGAGAATATGCTAGAATTCTTAAAATACACCCAAATCTAAGACCATTTAGTTAACTTGATTTCTTTTTTTATTTTTTTTCAGAATTAGGTCACATGCCCCAGATAATTCATTCAAATTGAGTAAAAGATTTAATTTGTAAAGAGCATTCTTTTCACGGACTTTTACCCATGTAACTTTTATAGGGTAGACATTTGAATTGTATGTGGATTTTAAAACAGTTTACAAATGCTTAGTGTAGTGTCTTCTTTCATTTAAAGGTCCATTGATATTTCTCTTTAAAGTTTTGCTGACTCATGTGTAAGTGATTTGTTTTAATGACAGGTTCTGGAAGGTCAACCAGTAAATATGTTGGTTACAACTGTGTTTGCAAAGGATCTTGATGAAGGAAACAATGCAGAAGTTATATATTCAGTATCTTCAGGTAAGAGTCACTGTTCATAATTGATTAAGAGCTTTTAGAATTTCCTCTTTCATTTATCAAACATTTCCTTCTGGGAAAATACATTCTATTTTGCTTACTCAGAATTCTCTAGTTAACTTGAAAATAACATCAAATTACAAGGAAAATACATTTGCTATTGTCAAGAATTACTTTCATTTTTTAAAAAGAATTTAAAAGTTTAATGAAAAATCATAGTAGTTTATATTCTAAATAGAAACCATCCACTGTAAATGAATAATTTATGATAATGTGAAGTACAAATTTACTCTTATTGAAAGGAAAGTAGTAGTTGGTGGATAAGAAGTGATGTTAAGTATGATTAAGTGTGCCAAGCATCTGTGCATCTTTGTGAAGACTAAATACTCTTAAGGTCAGAGTAAATCATATCTAGAAAATGTCACATATGTATAGACATGTATGTGTATATGGAAACTTTATTGAAATAAGCTTATTTTTATGTTTTCTAATGTGCAGGCTTCCTGTTTGTTCCAGTGATTAACTTTAGTTGACATTGTGTTCTGTGCCATTTTAAAATACATCTGGTGCTTCTTCATATTTGACGCAAACATAGCAAGAGATAACATTGACCTTACCTGCAGATAATTTGATTGTCTTCATGGAAAACCCAAGAGATGCCAAAGGCAAACCATTGGAATTAATAAGATAGCAAATTTTCTGGGAAAATGTCAACATGAAGAACTCACTAGCGTTTTTTAAAACTTAGCAGTTTTTCAACAATCTCATTCATAATAATGAATTCACAAAACCATAGGGTGTAGGGGCAGATTTACGGTGAAGCTAACGAGGCTTAGGTTTCAGGGTGTTTTACTTACACAGGCTCCCCTGGGGAAGTGGGCAATTTATATTTGTAGTATTGTCCTGTTTTTCTTAAGAAAAGCCCCTCAAATTATATAAGCTTTAAAACTTTCCAGATAGGATCTGACCCTATTGGGAGCACAGGGAAAATTCCAGCAAAACATGTACAAGACTGTTAAGTAGAAAATTACAAAATATGAAGGGCATAATGAAGGACATAAAAGAATGAAATGAAAAGCTGTGTCATGTCATGCTTGGCAAGGCTTGATATCCTAAAGATGACAATTTTTGACAAAAATATATTTATTAATTCAGCATAATTTCAATCAAAATCTTGGTGAGTTTTTAGTGAAATTTGACAAGCTGATTCTAAAAGTCATATGAAGATCAAAAGACAAGGAATAACTAAAACAATGTCCAAAGAATAGGTGAGAAATTTGCCATACTAGGTCTTGATTTCTAAAACTTTTGTAAGACACTGTTGTAATTGACTCACTCATTAATAAGTAGACCAGCTGCAGACAGTAGAGATCACCTCACATATTGGGAAACAACATATGAGAGGGGTGGAAAATAAATGGGGAAAAGATGAACTATGAATATATGATACTGATGTGATTGGTTACCTACATGGAAAAATAAAATTATATCTCTACCTCTCAGCATATTAAAGATGAGGGGGTTTTTTTATGTGAAAATTTTTAATTCTTACAAAAGAAAATATGAAACCGTTTATACAGCATTGAGGATAAAGAAGGATTTTTAAAGAAGAAAAACAGAACTCACAAAGAAATAAGCTATGTTAAAATCTAAAACTCTACAAAGATGTCATTGTTTATAATTTTATTAGTCAATTCACAAGTTGGGAGAAGATAATTGCAACCCATGTAACCAATATAAAATTAGTGTTTATATATTTTTAAGAACTCCTGCAAATCAATAAGAAAAAGATAAATAAATAAAAAACTGGACAAAGGATATCAACAGACAATTCAAAGAAAAGAAATAGTAAAAACATTTTAAAACATGCTCAGACTCCTTGGTATAACCACTTTGAAGCACAATGAAGCAGTATCTGATAAAACTGAGGATTGTTTATGCTATGTCCTTGTAATTCCACTTCTGTTACCCTAGAGTAACTCATATATGTGCACAATGAGATATGGAACAGGATAGTCACTGAAGCCTTGTCTCAGTAGCTTTCACAATACGGTGTATTCATGTGGAATATTCTACAACAATGAAAACGAGTGCACTAGATCTTTTTACACAGCAACGTGGATAAATCTTGAAACCAAATTTAAGTGAAAAAGGCAAGTTACAGAAGATAAAAAGAACTCTACTTCGACAGTGGTTTGAGTTCAATGCACTGTCTTTCATTGGAAAATTTACAGATTGTTCTTCTCATTACCTCCTTGGTCAGGGAGCAAGTTCTCCTCCTCTGTTTCGATGCCCATATGAGGCATTCTAATTCTTTACCTGTGAACATTTCAGAAGTTCTTTCCAAGTTTCCAGGACATTTGAATGGTGGATTATACAGAGGTAATGAACCCGCAGAATTCCGCACTGGAGGACAGCTGTTCTTTTCTGTTCTTGCTCCCCTGCTTCAGACATTCCTTCCCATCCCCAACACCCATTTTTTTTTACCTCCCATTAGTCATCTCTCAACTTTGTCTTTACATTCTTCTAGTCTATTTCAAATTTGTTCCTGAGTGGGGGTGGGGGAGACTGGCTTTGCAGGCACAGATTCTATAATCTTCCTCTCCTTAAGTCAGTTAGTTCAGTAAGATCTTTGTATTTTTTCCCTGTTTAAAACAGGTATACCATCCTCTCTTCCTATACACACACACACACACACACACACACACACCATGGGGTACTAATCTGTTCTTTAACTAACAGATTTGGTATCGATTTGCATTATATGCATGAGTATGAACTTATGATATATTTTGTGTGTATGTGTTTTCTCTGTCCACTGAAAAGACCTAGAAATGATGACCACCCCTAACGTCCCAAATGTGTTCTTCCAAAACCGTTTTCCACCATAAGGAACCAGGAATCCTTAGAGAAATGGCTGATGCTACATCACAGACAGGAAATGTACAAGATGAGTCTGTGCTATATTGTCATACCAGATAAAAGGAAGCTAGGAAAGACTATTAGAATCATGTCAAAAAGACTCATGAACCAACATTGATCCCAGTGTTCGGTGATGGGATAATTTGAACCTCGAAAAGGACATTAATGGCAATACCTTGAAACAAATCTAAATATGTTTAAATTCAGGCTTAATGATTCTTAAAACAAAAACAAGACAAAATGTTGCTTCCTATAGTTGGAGCATTGGAGGATGTTAGTGAATCAACCCTTCAGTCGTTTATCCTGCCTTTCCTGTAATGAACTGTTCCACTGGGTTACCAAAGGTCAATGAGAGGAAGTTTCTCTGTATTTAAATATTTCAGCTAATAAATGAAGAAGGGATGATAAACCACAATACAGTACATGTTTATTATCCCTTATCTGAAATGCTGGGGACCAGACGTGCTTCGGATTTCAGATTTTTTTTGGATTTTGGGATATTTGCATCTACATAATGAGATATCTTGAGGATGGAACCCAAGTTTAAATTCATTTATGTTTCATATACACCTTTTATACATAGCCTGAAGGTAATTTTATACAATATTTTAAGTAATTTTATACAATATTTTAATAACTTAAGTAAATAAAGTTTTTGCTGTGTTTTGACTACAACCTGTCACATGAGGCCAAGTGTGGAATTTGCCTAATTAGGAGTGGCCTAATGTTAGCACTCTAAAAGTTTGGAATTGGGAGCATTTTGGATTTTGGATTTTCGG
>CAUYPO010091093.1:0-52325 GCA_963574435.1 Cheirogaleus major | reverse complement strand
ATATAAATCCAAATCTCACATCTCTACATACACTGAAGTCACAACACAGGCCTCACTGGTTCACTCCTTATTCCCTCTGGAGTTACAGACTTTACTGGTATAAGCAAGACGCACATTTCATGTCTCAAATACACAATGCTGAGCTCTTGGGAAAGGCCTTCAATAGAACTGTTACGTCTGATTAGTCCCAGATAACCAGTTTAATTGAAAGACATAATGGCCTCCTCAAATAACTCCTTTTAAAATTCTAATCCGGCAAATAAACCCCTAAAAATGAGTCTCTATCTCGCCCCAGGCCTTAACCTATCTTTATAAATTTTCCATCTTGTTCCCATCCCATAAGAGCTGGAAGCCGCCGGAGGGTGCACACTCTCCCGGGACCCATGTCAAACGGATTATCCCACAGGCCAGGCAACTGCTCACCTGACAGGGGACCCATTTGAACCTAAACTTCTACCAAAACCAACAACAGAAACCTGTCAAGTGCAGCTACACACAACTCTGGTGGCTGTGGTCTTACTACCACCGGTTTGAGTGCTTTCATTGATTTGCAGTCTGGAGGTCCAAACTCCCCAAACGAGCTATTGTTTCAGCCAAACATGGTATTCATAAATCCTGAAGCCCGCATCAACCCAAGTGGGTATCCACTGGGAAAGGAAATCCCAATCCCACATCCCAGGAGACACCGTCCTGGCCCAGAAGCTCATCCCTGGAGATGACATTGCCTCAGATGACATCACCCCAACCCAAGACCTCATCGTTGGAGCTGACCTCGCCCCCTGCACTGGAGACAACTGCACCCCAAACACTCAGAAACCTCTATACATTCAAACCCCTCCGGTAATAACTGAGACCTCCTGCCACCCACATCCTGCCTCTAACTCCACTCCACCTGTCCATTCTGGGTGGACCCATTTTGTACTGATCTCTGTGCTGGCCACACTGCTGCTGGGCAGCTTCTGGCCACTCAGCGGGGCTCTCAGTCTTCCCCAAATGCCTCCTGTCTGTCTGCATTCCACACAGCTGGGCCTCCCAGATCCCACCTCTCTGACTCTGGACCTGAGTCACCAGACTTGTTGGGGTCCAAAGCAGATGGCCACAGAACCTTTTGGCCACCTCTACCTCCGGTGAGAAGTGGTGTATTCTCCTATAAGAAGATGGGACAGAGCTTATCTGAGAGGACTTCACCCAGGTCTAGAGCAACTGCTCATTTGTCCCAGGCCATCTGTCCCCTGGAAATGACCTGACTCAACTATACAACGATGCTGTAAAGGTACTAGAGTCTGAGCATGATGGATAATCCCTCCCTACCAGTGCCACTCTTTTAGGGGACTTACTGGGAACAAAGCTGGGGAAGCAGCTCTAATGGTGAAATTTTAGGCACTGGGGCAGGCCAGAGGAGTAGACACTTTTTAGCCTAACAAGTCACCAACACTCCTGAAATCACTTAATAGCAATATGTCAGTTGTGGGCAGAACTTCAAAGCACGTCTCCACACATGATCTCATTGAAATCTTCCAACACATTTTAACAAAAGCAGGCATGAATTTTCCTACCTCATGGAGACTGAGGCCCAGGGAGGTGTAGGAACTCGTGCACTGTCCTGCAACAAATATGGATTAGTGATGGGCACAGTGAAAAACCACGGGCGGATGGACCCAGGTCAAAATCACGGTCCTGGATGATTCTGAACTAGTCACTTCACCTTGCTGGGCTTCTTCCTCTGTAAAATGAGGGTAGCGATGCCCATGTCACAGGGCTGTTTGGGGCATCAAATCAGCAGATGTTTGTAAAATACCTGAGTTGTTTCCTGGTGGCTTTGGAAGGGCTGTCCTTCTGAGAACTCAGCTTCCCTCAGAGCATCCATGCTTGCTACTTAGGTAGCTGGCCAGAGTGGGTGGGGACTGGGAAACCCCTGTGCCTTCCAGTTCTGCTAATGAGAACCCCGGCAGCCAAGTGACCAGTGATGTCACGATGGAGGTCACTAGATGCCCTCCTCTCACACTGGGCATGGCTGGGCCCCAGGACTTAGTTCTGTGCCCAGGGTGCAGCAGCCTCCTCTAAGGGCTGCCTCTGTCTCTCCATGGCTGGGCCTCAGCTTCCCTCTCGAGCCGATGCCACAATCCAGCTTCAAGTACCTGCAGAATGTGGTCCTTCAGCTCCTGCATATGGATCCTGGACCTGCTGTGGGGTCCAGGATAAGGTCTTAAAACTCTCTGAGCCTCAGTTCTCTTACCACTAGAATAGGAAGTATACAACCTAGCTTCGAGGTTGTTGTGAGATTTAAATGAGAGAATGCATGGAGAATGGCTGAGCTCAGTAACTGAAACATTATAAGCACTAAAGTGCTACCTTTGACGACTGGGCACTCAGTGAAGTTTTGCTGAATGGATGAACATCCCCGTACCCATTTTACAAAAGAGGAAAACTGAGGCCCAGGCAAAGGAAATGACTGGCTCACATAGTGGCTAGGATCTTGAGTATTCAAAAGTCAAATCTCTGGCCCAATCTTTCCCAGTCTTTGTTCCTTCCAAGGAGGCCCTTTCTGATTGGATTTTGGGGACATTTTTGGTCTCTCTGCCCACTTGACAAATCCAAGAGAGTGTCTGGATCCACCCACACAGCTGTGAATGGACAGAGGAGAGTAGACACAAGTCCTGGTCTTGTTCCAGCTCGTCCCCAATTCTGGATGTTCCAGAATCCACACCCTGTCCCCAAGCCTCTCTTGAAACCTTGGCAGCTTTATCTGCAAAGGGGAGGGGAAGGGGGTCTGGGGATTCAGCTAGGGAATATCAGAGGGAGGAAGAAAGCAGGTCAGGGAGGGATGGAGAACACCCCATGTGACCTCAGCCATAGCCCATGAGCACTAGCTGTCCTCCCAGACTGTAGACAGCCAGCGAGGACTGGCGTGGAGCCCCGACTCTGTCCTGAACCTGCTGGGTGACCTTGGGTAAACCATTTCTCCTTTCTGGGCCTCGGTTTCCCTGTCTGTGAAATGGGAAGTTGAACTAGGGCCGGGGTCCTCTGTCCACTGGTAGGAAGCAGGGTTTCCAGAATGAGGCTGTGACCTCCCTGCCCCACAGGCCCCCGCCCTCCTGCAAGTGTCCAGGAATTTGGCCGTGGCATTTCATTTATCATCCTGTGGTTCACAGGTACCGTGGCCGGCAGGCTGATTACTCAACAGGCTCATTACACTCCTCAGTGACTAACAGATTCTTTTTCTGTTTGTGTTCTAAAGCCATAGCAATAACGCTGGCTCTCAATAACTCCTCTGAAATCACTATTATTCAGCCTGCCCCTACCTACATGATAAACAGAGCGGCAGAAACAGCCTTCCTTAGAAAAAGAGGCCTCTGCTTCGCTCGCGGTGGGACAGTCTCTTTGGTAATGAAGCTGTGTGTGTCGGGGGTGGGGTGGATTTATGAACTGTTGAGAATCATAGCATTAGGTCACTTCTCTGGTCCCTTCCAGCTCTGACCTACACATTGGACTTCACCAAAGGGAGGGGTGGAACAGATACCATCTTCCCTCTGAAAGTTTGAGTGTGGGGTTAAGAGCCTGGCTGGGAGTCAGAGAGCCTGGCTTTTGGTCCTGGCTCCACCACTTGCTAGCTGGGTGACTTCGGACAAGTTACATCCTCTCTCTGGGCTTGGCTTCTTATCTTAAAAATGGGAAAAGTGAGATGACTTCCCACTGGAGGTGGGAGGTGGAGAGAAGGAAGTAATGCAGGAGAAGCACTTGGCACAGGGTGGGGGCTCCAACACTGGGTCTGTTACTGTCACGTAGATGCCGAGCCCCTGGGCTGCAGGCTGGAGCTCCACAGGATGGGGAGGGCGGGACTGACACCAGGTGGGACTGGGGACGTGGTGGGGGTTTAAAACCTCTAAGAGGGCAAGTCAAGGGCTGGTCACTGTCAAAGCCACCTGGCCTCTCCTTTCCTGGCCAATTTTGAATGTCAAAACTACAAGGAACAAAATAATAGCCCAGCACAACAGGGCAGCCCCAGCGTCTGCCATGCAAAACTGCTACTTGCTAAATTCTTTTTTTTTTTTCTCTGCTGCCTGGGCTAGAGTGCTGTGGTGTCAGCCTAGCTCACAGCAACCTCAAACTCCTGGGCTCAAACAATCCTTCTGCCTTAGCCTCCTGAGTAGCTGGGACTACGTGCATGCGCTACCATGCCTGGCTAATTTTTTCCATATATTGGAAAAAATTGTTCAGCCAATTTCTTTCTATTTTTAAGTAGAGACAGGGTCTCACTCTTGCTCAGGCTGGTCTCAAACTCCTGACCTTGAGCGATCCTCCTGCCTTGGCCTCCCAGAGTGCTGGGATTACAGGCGTGAGCCACCACCCCCAGCCAACTTGCTAAATTCTTCAGAGGGAGAAAGCAGGGGCTGCCTCTGATCCAGCTCCGCCTCCTCGTGTGGGGGGCACAGCAGAATCTTTCATGGTTGTTGGACTCTCCCTTCACAGGCCCCTTCTCAAGGATTCAAAGCCCCCAACTCTGTTAGGAACCCACTTCTCACCTGCTGTAGGCAGGAGGACTTTGCCTCCATAACCATCCATCGGCTCATTTCCCTCCACCTGTGGTTCTCCGTGCTGTGGGACCAACACCCCTTTGCTGTGCTGAATAGTCTTCATAGATAATATAGCCTGCCTCTGCACACAACAAAAAATGCCAAGGTAACCAGTGTGAGCTGGTAAATGTTTACAAGTCATCTCTGTGAAGGAAAAAAAAAACAAAACTTAATCTCTATCATTTGCCAATTTCCATGGTGTAAATACTTCCATCATGGCTGATTTCAAACTACCAACCAACGTGACGACACAGAGCGCAGTCAGAAAGAAATGCACACAGTATACTCCGTGTGACTTGGCTCCAGCACAACACTGAGTAACACTGAAATGAAATTCATGGAAAGTAACTTATAATAATAATAAAAATACCTATTGGTCAGGCACAGTGACTCATGCCTATAATCCTAGCACTTTGGGAGGCTGAGACGGGAAGATTGCTTGAGGCCAGGAGTTTGAGACCAGCCTGTGCAACATAGTGAGATCCTGCCTCTACAAAAAATTGAAAAATTAGCCAGGTGTAGTGGTGTGTGATTGTAGTCTCAGCTACTTAGGAGACTGAGGCAGGAGGATCACTTGAGCACAGGAGTTTGAGGCTGCGCTGAGCTATGATGACATCACTACACTCCAGCCCAGACAACAGGGTGAACCCTGTCTCAAAAAATAAAAAATGCATATTTTACTGTTTTCGTCCTCAGGGCCAACTACCCTAGAAGACATACTAGAAGGGTCTGTGTGTAGGCTCACCGTGATTGCAACTGCTGTGTGTGCAGACTGGCCAGGTGTCCCATATTGGTCCTTGAACATCATGAGAAGTGTGGCCATTGGGGATATAATTTTGTGAAACAGTGGATCAGTCTCAATACTGTTCTGAACAAAGGACAATCTTCCTTCAATTTATAAGCTAGTGATAGGCCTGGAAAATTCAGAGTATGTTAGAATCATGCTAAAAAAAATGTGCTTATACATAAAACAGAGTTAGGTTAAAGCCACAGGTAATTATAAACAGGCTTTTCCTTCACCCAAATGTCCCCAAGACTTTCAACTGTCCCCACTCACCAAATGCCAGTGGAGACCCCAATCACTGTGACATCTAAAACCTACTCCCACAAATGTCCAGTACACTCCTCAGTTTGGTGCTTGACACCTATTGAGACCCACTGCCCCAAAGGTGCACCCCTTGACCCGGGGCCGGCCACTCTCTAAGCCCCTACCAGGTTTGAGCTTTGCTAATTTGTTCATGCAGTTCTTTCCACCTGGAATTCTATCTTCCAAATTCTGACCTAGAGTTTAGCCGCCCATGCACCCATTCATCCATCCAACTTGTCTGTCCCAGCCCAGTACAGAGACCTACAGGATGAAGCCAACCTGACCCCTATCCTCCGGGAGTTCCCAAGTAAGTGGAGAGTCAGGGGCACTGATAGACGTCATGGGCAATGACGATGCAGTGTGCAGAATCAGATGACAGAGGTGAGTGTCTTTGGCCAGTGTAGCTTACAGGTAGGAGCGCCAGTTTTGGTCTTGAGCACTTGAGCTTGATCCCTACCTGGGCAGGTACTTACTGTGTGACCTCAGCAGAGTGGCCTCAATCTCTGGGCTTCAGTTTTCTCAGCTATAAGATCTGGGGAGGTAAAAACTCAATGCCCCAGGGCTGTTGTGCCTATAAACTGGGACAAAGATCATGGTGGGCCCACATGCCCTGGCACGGGGCTCAGAGAATCAGAAATGGCCAGTCACTGGCTCCTTCCTAGTGGCCCTATGTGGCCAGCGGCTATCTCTGGAGGGTAAAGGGGCTGCTCTGTGGCAACCAGGTTGGGCAGAGTTCTGCTGATGGGACAATTTGTGGACTGTCCTGGGCTTCCCAGACCAAGATTCAGAGTTAACTTCCAGGGCTGGCCCAGTGTCCTCACTGTGCCCTTGTCTGGCGGGAGTGACCCCATGCTGGGCGGGATGGGGGCTAGGTAAGGGCGGGCGAGTGAGTCAGCCGCCACTCAGAGGCCCTCTGGGGTCACCACTCGCCACACTGAGCCCCTGCTCTGGGCCAGCCCTGAGCGTCCAGTGATGCAGCGGCCAGGAAGATGAGCAGGCAGCCCTGACCCCAGGAGCTCCCAGCCTGGTGGGGAAGGCAAACGCATCCCTGCCCTCCCTGTCCTCCCGGCCTGTCCACGTCCCTCACCGGCAACTTCCATATTGCTGGATGGCTATTGGCCACCTTCAGTCCCCGTCACCCACCACCACTCGGCTGCCCCCGGCCCCCTGACCTCTCTCCCCCTCGGCCCTGTGGCAGCCCCCACACCCTCCTCCAGAGGAAGGCCCGCTCTGCTCCTTCTCCTCGGCTGCAGCACGCCACCCTGGGGAGGAGGAAATCGCCCCACTTCCCTGTCTCCCCCCAGCCCCGTGTGCTCCCCGGCCCCGGCCTACAAAATAGCAAACAGCTGCTGTGACCATGGGCTGCCCAGACCCCAGGGGCTGGGGGAAAGCGGGCCAAGGGGAACTAGGAGAAAGAGCTCTTAATAACATACCTTCCCCTAGCTGCTTCCAAAGAAACTTCTCCTCACAAATCATTCCATAAACACTTAGCAGGCTCTCAGGAAAGCGTGCACAGCTCTCACCCAGCTATTAGGAGGCTCCTCACAAGTAAATTGAGACCAGGCAGCGGAGGCCGCTGCCAAGTCCCCCTTCCTGCCCTCTTCCCACACGGCGTCCTCCTCCCCCACCCTGGGCCCTTCAGCTCCAAGGGCCGGGGTCTCCTCCCCTGCTGTTCTGGGCCTCTCTGCCAGCTCTGGCCCCCTCCCTGCTGGGCAGAGGGTGCCCTGTCTCCCTGGAAACCAGCCCCCTCCCCACCCGGGAGGCTGGGTTTCCAGGGGGCTCTCCTGGGCTGCTGTGTAGGCCCAAATCCCCCCGAGACTTCCAAGGGCCACAGCACCAGGCCAGGCGTGGACAGACTGGGCCGGCCCACACCTCCGCTCAGTCCCAGCCACCCCTCAGCAGAGGCTGCTGGTGCCTCTCAGGCTGGGGCTGTCGATAGGGAAATAACTCCAGGTTCATCCAAGTCACGAGCTGGAAAATCCCTCCCATCCAACGATCCCCCCCGAGGGACAGCGTTGTGCAACTCACTCAGCTGCTAATATCCAGCTCTTGGCTAATATCCAGCACGGATCGGGGAGTGACTTGATTGTAAGTTGACACATTTGCTTATAGGTTCGTAGCTTGTTCGTGTAACGACTTTCATTGGGGTCTTTGAGAACAATAGTAGGGCTGGCACCCCGGTAGAGCTCATCATGATTGGCTTTGGAAGATGCTTCCAGAATGACTGCCCCTTTTTCTAGGCTTATCCAATATCACTTTGAAGAACAAAAGGCTTATTGTAAACAGAAATCATCAGTGAAATAAATAAAGCATTCAGATGAAAATAAACACGCAGGTTTGCGGGCACTGAAATTAGCAGTAGATGGGCTTTGAGAGGCAGGCCCTGGGCACAGAGCTCGGGCCCGGTCCCAGCTCGCCGCTGATTGGAAGGCAGATCACGAGCAAGCCCCTGCCGGCCTCAGCTCTGCGATTCTGAAATGGGTGGGACCACCTACCTCCCCTCACTCCACCACCTCTGCCGCCTCTCCACATGTGGTCACTGGAGGCCTCCCAGGGCACCCAGAGGCTGGGCCCTTGCCATGGCACCAGGCTGCCCACTCCAGGAGTTCGGTCACAGGGCGCTCCTTCGGTCCTTCGGCAAATATTTAGGGAGCCTCTTCTGTACACAAGGCACCGAATAAGATGCTGACCACGACCGACACAGGCCTGCCCCTTGAGGAGCGACCAGAAGGGGACAAGCACAAAGGGGTGAGTAGTGAGTGGCAGTTGTGGTAGGAGTCACACCCTCCCTGAGTCAAAGGATGGGACATTTCCTTCCGCAGGGCAGGGATCAGACCCCAGGCTCTAGGCCACAGGGAAACAGAAGCCCAGGCCCAAGATACCAGGGCCTGAGAGGCATCGGGCTTCTGGCGTGCTGGCTGCAGTGGGAGAAAGCATGGAAGGAGGAGTGGAGTCTAGACCTGGGTCCACTATGATGATGACGACGATGATGATGATGATGATGACAGTGACAATGATGACGATGATGATAGCTACCAGTCCCAGGGCGCCTCCTCAGTGCCAAGCACTGTGCTTTACTTTCATTATCAATAGTTCCCATCACAACTCCGTAACTGCCACACGGGACACTGAAGTTCAGAAAGGTGACGTGAGTGGTCCAATGTCACACATCTTGGAAACAGGAGGAGCAAAATGGAAGCCCAGGGCTGTCTGACTTCAGGAAAAGATGACAGCAGACCCCTTCCCCAGACCGAAACCAGAGGAGTCACCTCTGGAAACTGAGCAAAGTGGGCATCGCTCCACAGCACGTGATCTGTGGGACTCAGGACAAACTGTGCAGCTTCCTCCAAAGCCATGTCCTCAGATGTCAGGGACCCGAATCTCCTCCATTGGTGCCCTGCCCTTCTGCGCCTCACATTGTCTTCTTCAAACACCTCGGTCCCCTACGTATCCCTAGGGGGACAGGGACCCTCCCTCAAATAGAAGACAAATTGAAGACTCAGATAACTACTGAGTTCAGAGTCTCTAGGCGACTTACATCCTTTTCCTTCAGAGTTAGACATGTCCTTACAATCTGGGGCTGAGTGAAAATCTCCCAACACTCCACTGCTCCACAGTGATGGAGAGCGAACAGGGTGACCACAGTAATGACTCCTACTTGGCAGAGGGAAGGAAGGTAAACACACACAGGACTACAGTCCGTAGCGCAGACCAGTTCCTCATGAATGGGGGTAGCGAGTCTCCCAGTCCTGGAGGAATGAGTGACTTGAATGCAGCGGTAGGAAGAACATTCTCCTGCCCCAAGGATGTCCACACCCTAATCGCTGGAACCTGCCAATGTGCTATGGTAAATGGCAAAGGGGAATTAATATCACAGATGGAAGTAGGGCTGCTAATCAGCTGGCCTTAAAATAGGAACATAATCCTGGCCTACCTGAATGAGGCCACTGTACTCACAGGATCCCCAGAAGTGGAAGAGGGAGGCAGAAGAGTCGATGTCAGAGTGACCGGATGCAAGAAAGGCTCAGTCAGCCCTTGCCAGCTCTGAAGAGGGAAGGGGCCACGAGCCAAGGCATGCAGGCAGCCTCTAGAACTGGAAAAGGCCAGGGAATGGACTCTCCCCAGAGCCTCCAGAAAGGACTGCAGTCCCGCTGTCACCTTGGTTTTAGCTCAGTGGGACCCATGTTGGATTTCTGGCCTACAGAATTGTTAGATAATAAATTTGTGTTGTTTAAGCCCCAAGATTTGTGGTAATTTGTTACAGCGGCTGTAGAGAATCAAAACAGAAAGCAAAACAACCAACCCACTACCACAGTACTGCCTCGGGTCCTATTTGTATGCCTCTGGCTGCGCATTGAGCAGATATTGCCACTTTGGTCCCCCTAACAATCTTGGGAGAAGGTGTGATCATCCTTAGGTTACAGGTGAGAAAACTGGAACTCGAGTAACAGCCAACTTGTCCAAAGTCAACCAGCTGGTAGGAGAGGGAGCCCAAACACAGACTCTTTCCTGTCTGGCCCCGAGCCTTGCCCAGTGGACTTCTCCTCTCTGCTTGAGGCTCCAGCGACAGGGGTCACATGCTGCAAAGCTTCCTGGCCTCACTGCTCCCTCCCGGCCCCACTCCCTGCGGGCCCTGGTGTACGGGACAGCCCAGTGCATGGCGGCTAGAATGCTGGACGCTGGGCCGGCCCGCCGGCAGTGGATCCAGGCTGCAGTTGCTTGATAGTGGGCCGAGGCTGAGCTTCCCCCACTCTTGGGGGAGCAGGTTCTTTTTACTAAAATCTAGACTTCTGCTCTCCCCTCCTGTCTCCAGCCTCCGTGCCCCTGAGCTGAATTGCGAAGGTATTGGAATGTATTTGTGCTCAATGAAGGAAGTGTGGGGCTTTGTCTTTCAAGATTTATTCCTCTCTCTGTTGTCACTTCCACTCCCATCTGATCCAGGAATGTCCCAGGGGTGGCCAAGGTGAGGAAGGGCAGCTCTAGCTCCTCCAATTTCTTCCTGACAAATGTAAAATGGGTCGGGAGGCCACAGGGGAGGTAAATAGATCGCTAAAAGTGCCTCGTGTGCAATTTGGGGCTGAGAGTAAGTTCACATAGAGATAGGGCTCCGCCAGCACCCCCAGGGGCTGGCCCAGCCAGCTGGCAGCTGAAACACAGCCGCCTCCCTCCTCCCCCAACATGCGGAGGCCCAGGCCCCACCCCCCTGACTGAGTGGGAACAGTCCAGGGTCCCAGAGCCCAGACCACAGAACCTAAACACAGACTCCAGAGGTCAGATGAGACCCAGGGAAACATCTAATCTGACCTCTTCATTGGCTCAGAGAAGGGAGGTGACTTACCTAAGGTCACACAGCAAAGCCAGGACTACTGCCCCATCAAGCCTCAGTTTCTCAGGGGCAAAATGCAGGCCTGTTGAGAAGCTCCAATGAGGCAGAAATTGCTAAGCGAATGCAAGAGGGAAATGCTAACAGCCCACCATGGACTGGACACACGCTGCGTGCCAGACACTGTGCTGAATGCTTGACGAGCCTCATCTCATTTCATCCTCACAACACTCTGTGAAGTCGTTTCCCACATTTTACAGATGGAGAAACTGAGGCTCAGGAAGGGCATACTTCAGGGGGATAAAAATCGTTATTGTAAGGTGGGTAAGAGTTACACAGGTATTATATATGGGAATAATTGAGTTGTACACGTAATATTGGTGCAGTTTACTCTCTGTCAATTATACTTCAATTTTTAAAAATGCTGTGAAACTGAGGCTCAGAGAAGGTAAGTGACTTTTTCAAGATCACACAGCTGGTGAGTGGCAAAGCTGGTCTTTCCACTGGCTTTGTCTGGCTACAGAGCCAATGTCACCACCTCTCACCACACTGTCGTGTCACATGTCAGCGCCACAGTGATGCTTTCCATATTTCAAGTTTGTTCCAACTGCTGAACCCAGACGCAAGGGAGGGACTGGCAGGCCTGGGAGGCTCTGTGGAGAGGTCTGAGTGCAGACAAAGGGCAGACACAGGCTGGACCTCGACTCCCCAGGCCCTCAGTTGGTCCCCTGTGCAGTGTGTAACCTGAACACCTGTGGACAGTCCTGGTGGGGGGTCTCAGGGTGGGCAGACAGGATGCCACCCACATCGTGGGCTTTGGCCGGGTGAAGGGGGAAATGCCCTTCCTGACCCACCTGGGCATTTCTGATGTCCCCCCATCTGTCTGGGACTTGAGGGGCTTCTTCTTTGGGTGCAAGCCCTGAACAGGGTCCTCAGCTGCAGGGCACACACAGGAGGTCACTCAGTCACTCAGCAAATGCTTGTCAAGGGTTCTCTCTGTGGCAGGCCCTGACCTGGGCTCTGGGGACAGAGACATCAGACCCAGTCCCTGCCCTAGAGTAGTCCCTAGGAAGTACAGGAGATGCAAAACGAGATAAATGACAAAAAAGCAGGGAAGCTGGCACCTTTACACATACACAAAAGATGCCTGTTCCTCAGAGCAGAAAATTGTCTTAATAATATACCTAGACTGGTATAGTGGCAACCCGCCAGCTGAGTGGCCCTCCGTGCCCCAGATCTCCAGGCCCAAAGCTGGTGGAGGTCTCTCGGGCTCCGAAGCTGTGCTTTCCTGCAGCTCCACACAGGCTTGGCCCCCTCCCTGCAGCCCACACCCTCTCCTGCCCTCGCTTCTACACCCCCACCCCCACCCCGGCCGGCTTCCGTCTGGGCCTCCTTGCCTCCCCGACATAGGCAGGGGGTGCGGGATGGGGGCTCCCCAAGGGCCATGTCTGCACGGGACAGTCTGGGTTCCCTGCGTGAGAGTGTGTGCAGACCTGGCCCTAGAGCCAGGGCAATGGTCCTTGAAGCGCACAAGAGCATTCCTCGTCAATGTGACGTGACCACAAGGGTCACTTGGAAAGGTTGGGACAAATGGGTCATGGGAGAGAACAGGAGCGTAGCAGGAGCCCCTCCCACCTGCACAGTGGTTTACCCTGTACAGAGCCCGTTTCCACGCCTTGGCTTCCTGAAAGAGCCGATGGAATGAACGGGTGAGGCAAGGAAGGCTCAGAGAGCTCAAGTCACTTGCCCAAAGTCACACAGCCACGCTGCAGCCTGGTTGAGCCTGCACGCCAGTCTGCCCCTCTGCCCAAGCCTCCTTCACCACCCACAGCCCCTCCTGGCTCACACGGGTGGGCTCCAGGAGGCAGTAGGCCGGGCCCCCCAGCTGGGCCCCACGAAGCGCACTGAGCCATTGGAGTTGGCGTTGACGAAGGAGCTGCCGGAGCTGAGCTGCCGTCTGCTGGGAGGAGGTCACGGTCTGCAGATGCCACGGTCTGTTGGCTTTGCAAGCAGGATGACATGGGGAGGCCCACCTGGCCTGGGCTGGGGGCTCTTGGCAGAGACAGGGGAGACAGCAGCACCACCTGGGCTTCCTTATTCCCTGCTCTTGCTAGACCGTGGGGGCTAATAGCCCACCAAAGCCTCATTTGCAGGGCAGGTAGGTGGGTGGTGAGCTGGATGAGGGGTTGCCTGGAGGGGACAATGGGGACTTCAGACCAAGGGTAGCATTCCTCAACCCCCTTGGAAGGCCAGCAACTAGCAAGTACAGAATAGCTAAGCATGGACAATCTGGAGCCACACTCCTGAGGTCCAATCCCAGCCACATCTCTGTGACCTTGGGCAAGGTCACCTTTACCTCTCTGTGTTTCTTCTGTCCCATCTATAAGATGAGCCTATTATCAGTGTTTAATCTCATAGGGTTGTTATGACAATTAAATACTAACTCTTGCAGCCAGCATCAGGGTCAGGGGCTGGGATAGGGACCTAGGTCTCCTTTCAACAAAGATGCAGCACATGCATGAGAAGGGCTACCTTAGAATTGCTTCCGAAGCCCCTTCCCTCTCCAGGCCTCAGTCTTTCCATCTGCAAAGTAGGTGGGTCAGTCTACCAGGTCTCCAAGTCTGTGAGGGGTTAGCTACCCCAAGCCCTGTGCCCACTCAAGTGCTGATGGGGGAAAGCAGCAGGACTACACGGGGCCCAGCAGGCCCAGGGCCAAGGACAGGCTTTACTCCCCAGAGGGAGGGAAGGGAAAATGGTCTCTTTAAGGGTATTGGGAGTGGTGGCAGAGGTGGAGGGGATGCTCCTTGGGAGAGGTGAGGGACCATCTCCCCCATGTCACCTGCCCAGGTGACTGAGGCAAGGCCCCTTGTGTAGTGGGAACAGGATCAGGATTGGGGCAACCCAAGTTGCTCCCCAAGTCAACTTCCTTTTCAAAAACAAAAATATGGCAAAATCTTTCTCTCTGGTGTGGATTGACAAAGATACAGAGCCATTTGGGACCAGACAGATATAGGCTCCCAACCTGCCTCTTCCATTAATGCTGTGTGACCTTGGTTAATACACTCAACCTCTCTGTGCCTCCATTTCCTTAACTGAAAGATGGGGCTAATAGCCCCTCCCTCACAGGGAGATGACACGTGGGAGGCCTACCTAACCAGGGTTGGTACTCAGATGACACTGCTGCTTTCCCCTTCTTTGGTGATTGGATCCAACCACCTCGATGCCACCTAAAATGGACTAGGCCCTGTTATGGGCTGGGACCCACATGGATCAGCCTCTGTCCTGCATTCCATGAGCTCAAGGGTCCCAGGAGAAGCCAACGCTGCGGCCACATGTAGGGATGAGTGAGGGCTCCGTGCTGGAGGTGACTGGGTGTGTTTCATAACTGCCGAGTTGAATGGTCAGTACATTGGGTTCGTTATACTATTGCACATGATTTTGTATACATTTCAAATCATCTCAAATACTACCATCTACATGTAACAGTCTCCACCAGACTTCGCAGGAAGCGTTTGAGGGCCGATCCAACTTTGTCTCCTCTGGACAAGCCGCAGTGTGTGCGTGGAGCTGAGAGCAGGGGGCTCTCCAAAGCAGGGCGTGCCCCCACGGGCCTGGCCCTGCGCCTCTGGCCAGGCAGCGGGAGACGACACTGGTGCTTTGCAGCTGCCTGCTGGCTCGTGGCCATTCTCCCCTCTGCTCCTACCCTGGGTGGCCTACAGGTGGGCTGAACCACAGGGGGCAAATATTTGCTGACCGAGGGGATGTATTGTCACTGAAGACCACGCGGCAGGTGTCTGCACGTGAGGGAGGTGAAACAGGGGGCAGTGGCCGGGGAAGGAATTGCCCGAAGCCTCACACCTGTGGGGAGGCCCGACAGTGGGTGACCCGGCCCCAACCCCAGTCAAGTTCAAAGACTGAGGGAGATGACTGGGGCCAGATTGGGCGCTTGAACAACAGTGCACAAGAAGTAAAGATGTCATCAAAGGCTGGGATGACAGCTCCGCAGCTGCGTCTGAGCCAGAAAGAGCTAGGCACGAGAAGACAGGCTGGGTCTCCACGACAGGGCGAGGGAAGGGCACAGCAGCTCCTGGGGAAGCCCATGGGTCCAGAGAGACCCCGAGGGGGGAAGGCGGGGTCGAACGTGAGTGGAGGGAGCTTGGCATGTCAGGGTCAGGCCGTGCAGTGTGCTGGGCAGAGGGACTTCATGGAGTCCCAGGGCGCTCCCTGTCTCTGAGGGCCGCTTGCATGGAGAAGGGAGAAGTGGGGAGAAGGGAGAGTTGGGGCCTTCAGCAACGGGGCTGTGGCACTGGAACCTCCCTGCGCCCCGTCTGGGGTGGAGAAAGGGTGCCAGAGCCTCGAAACTTGGGATCTGTGGGATGGTCTTGAGCAAGCCCCCTACCCTCTCAGGCCCCAGCTTCTGCCCAGCTGATCCTTTGCTTGGTGGAAGTGTCCAGCGGGACAATGTGTGTGAACGTCCTTGGCAGGGGCCCCTTCGTGAGCTTTCCACCGTTGTTGGTATGTAACCTCAGGGCACCTGCGGGAGCAGAGGTGTGGTCTGCTCAGATAAGGGGCCCGGCTCGCAAACAGGATGGCAGCAGCACCACCGCCGTGTGATCAGCAGTCAGGTGAGCCAGGAGAATAATAACAACACGGCGGCTCCTTCCTGCTGTCCGGGATCACAGCAGACGGGAAGTGCGGGCGGGAATGCCTCGGGCGGGAATGCCTCGGGCGGGGTGCAGGCCAGGGCCGGTTGCCCTCGTGCCCGCCTGCTCTAGAACTCCGTGTGGATGTTTTTGGGAAAGCCCGAGCAGGGGGCTGTTCTCAGCTAATGGCGTTCCAGCCTCCCCACAGGGGGGCCTCTGGGGTAGGGCTGGGGCACCAGTGCACTGGAGGGGGCTTTGCTGGGCTGGACTGGGAAGGCCCTGTCCCTGCCTCCACGTGACCTTGGGGATCCCCAGCCTTCTCTGCACACTGGGAAGCCCAGCTACGTCAGGAGATGTCTTTCTGACTGTAGTGTGATCCTGACTGGGGCTGGGGCTGAGACAGGCCAGGGAGGGCCGGGCCACTGGCTCAGGCACTCGCCCAGCCCCCTCCCTGCAGCCTGCCCCTCCACCTCCCTCACCTGGGCATTGCCACTCCTCACCAGGCTCCCCACTGCCCGCGTGTCCCACTCCTTCCAGAGGGTGCAGGCAGCACCCACAAACAAATGAGCAGGGCTCCTCTGGCGAAGCTCTGGTGGGTGCCTGGCATCGAGGGGGCTTGCAGGAAATGTGCGCTTTGGGGCAGAGAGAACAGCATGTCGATGCCCAGAGGCCTGAGGAGACCTGACCCATTGGGCGCCAGGGTGTCCCTGGTGTGGCGCAAGGACCAAGACCGGGTGGGGACTCAGTGGCAGGAGACGGGCTGGAGAGGGCATATGGGCAGACAGTAAGGCCTTGAATCCCAGTGATGCCTGTGACGGGGAGGCCACCGCATTCGCCACATTTGCCGGAGGAAGGAGCTCTCTGTCCACAGCGTGGGGCACAACACAGGGCCCAGGAGGAGGCAGAGAGCTCAGGGGCACTGGGCCTGCAGAGGTGGCAGGGCAGGTAGGAGGTGGAGGGAGGGAAGCTTCCAGAGTCTTGACGGAAGTGTCGGAATGGCCCAGAGAATGGGTGCCCACCCCTCTGGAGAGGAGCCTTGTGGGGCCGCAGGGTCTCCCACCACGGGTGGGGAAAGGGGTCCAGCGTTCGGTAGCCTCAGTGTGTGGACAGGGCTTCCCTGAAAGGGTTTGGGGTCCACAGACTAGGGCAGTCCACCTGGGCGGCACCTCAGGCAGGGGCAGCCCGCAGAAGGGAGCCCTCCCTCTTAGCTGGCACACAGCCCCTGCCCAGTCTCTCCTCCAACACCCAGCAAGCGCTGTTCCCTCTGCCCAGCATCCTCCTGCCCACCAGCCCTTCCTCTGGGTCCTGGGACACGTCTCCATGCTTCAGGATTCAGACCAAGGACAACTCCTCTGCGCAGCCCCCTTGGGCTTCCGTACCCTGGGTTCCCGCAGGTCCTGGGCTTCCCAGCTCTGACCACACCTCACTGTCACCGTCTGCGTCTGTGCCCTTTGCCCTGTGTGCTGGGCACACCCTGAGTTCTGGGACTCCCAGGTGTGACTCCTCTATGTCAGAGCCCCCAGCACCAGGCCTGGAGCTACAGGCTCGCAATAATCGTGGGACGGATGACGAGGACTGCAGTGATAAGGACGATGTGTGTGTCTCTGTAAGTGTGTGTGTGTTTGGGAGACCATATTTGCTGTGGTTTGACTGTGTCCCCAGCAAGCATGTGTTGGAGACTTAATCCCAGAGCAACAGTGTGGGGAGGTGGGGCCTAATGGGAGGTGACTAGGCCGTGAGGGTGCAGCGAATGGATTTATGCCATTATCGTGAGAGCAGGTTCCTTATAAAATGACAAGTCTGGGCCCCGGCGAGGTGGTGCATGCATATCATCCTAGCACTTTGGGGGACTGAGGCAGGAGGATCGCTTGAGCCCAGGACTTTGAGGTGCAGTGAGCTACGATCATGCCACTGCACTCTAGCTGAGGTGACAGAGGGAGACCCTGCCTCAAATAAACAAATAAATATAAAGGATGCATTTGACCTCCTCGTGCATTCTCTCTCTCTCTCTCTCTCTCTCTCTCTCACCTTTCTTCCTTCTGCCATGGAATGACACAGCAAGAAGGACCTCGCTAGATGCCAGCCCCTCGGTCTTGGGCTTCCCAGCCTCCAGAACTGTGAAAAATAAATTTCTGTTCATTACAAACTACCCAGTGTGTGGTATTTTGTTACAGCCACACAGAACGGACCAATGCAGTTACACAGTGTGAGATAAAGAGGAGTGAGCGGTGACAGTGCCCAGTGTGTATCAGAACTCCCAGGAAGCAGGTGGTTAGTTTTACCAACTAACCAAAGGGGGCCTGGGCCAGGGATGGGCAGCCTCTCTGTGTCAGAGACCCCACCAAGAACACCCAGCAGGACCCCAGGAGACACCCCCAGGACACCTGCTCTGGGAGCAGAGGCTGGAAGCCTACGCCAGGACAGAGCGGACCTCCTCTGCCTTAGCACAGCCCCGCCCAGCCTGGCTCCCTGCTGGCCTATGGGGGGCACAGAAGGGAGTGCAGAGTAGGGAGTGTGTGGGGAGAGAGGCTGCAACCAGGGCCCGGGTTTCCATATGAGGCATCTCATGAAATCCTCACAACAGCTATCAATGGAGGCAGGAGAGGAGAACTGACTTGCCCAAGGTCACAGAAAGCAGCAGAGCTGGACTTGACCCCAAAGCCCTTATCCTTTTCTTCTTTCGGGGCTGTGCCCCAAAAGGGAAGGCGAGAGGTGAGAACAAACTCACAGCACCACTGAAGCCACACGCTCTGCAAAGTTGCCAGCAGGACTCAAGCAAAGGAATTGTTAGTGGGGGGTGGGGGGAGGGCGTGGAGAGGGAGATTCCCAGTTAGCAGAAGTGCGGGGAGCCCCGCCTGGCTGCCCGGCCTTCAGACACTGATCCAGGGAACCAGTCACCCGCCGTAGGGTTAATGGTGTCTTTGCCCTGAGCTGATTGGCCTCTCCCATGTTCTATGGGGTCAGGGTGGCAGGTCCGTGTGGCACTGACAGAACGTAGAATCAAGTGTGCCTGTCCCTGACATGCTGAGTGACTGGGTAATGGAAGCCTCTCTGAGCCCCAGTTTCCCAGTCTGTGAAATGGCATGACGGCCGCCACTGAGTCCATCCCACCAGCTGCTGGGGCCTGCCGAGACTGCGGAGGTGAGAGCATTTACGGGCGCTCCAGGCACCCTGCACAAGGAGGGGTATCAGCCAGCATCCTCCCAGGGGCAGATGCCGCATGTGCTTGGCACCCATGGGGTGTGGGGAGAAAGGAGGCCGCTCCTTGTCTGGTCTGTGGTTTCATCTGAGCCACCTGCACCCCAGGGCCTTGCTCAGCCTGCCAGCCCTGCCCCTCCCTGCCCTGCCTGTCTGTCCCAGAATCCCCAGGCCCCCATTGTTCTCCAAACCCTTCTGCTCCCCGAGCCTGGAGCCCTGGAGACAATGCACATTCCATTCCGAGGATTCCACAGCCCCCAACCCCTGCCCTCAGCTTCCTTCAAAGTGGCCGCTGGGGCTGGGGTCTGTCTTAGCAGAGGTGCCAAGCCGCATGCCCCTCCCACCTCTACCAGCTCAGCCGCCTCTGAAGTCCCTCCAGCGGCACAGAGGAGGGGTCTGGAGTGGAGGGTGCAGCTGGGCGAGGCCTGGCCAGGGTGTTTTGAGCTCAGCCTGGCTGGGCTTGGGGCCAGGCTCTTCCTTGGACATGCTGGGGAGCCCCAGGTAAGCCGCTGCCCTCTTGGGACCTCAGTGTCCCCCTTTGTAAAGTGGGGCAGAGACAGCAGGGTAAGGCAGTCATGAGCACGGGCTTTGGAATCAAACACGCAGGGGCCCTGCTTCGGTCTGAGCAGGTCATCAGGCCTTGCCAGGCCTCAGTTTGACCCTCCATCCAATGGGAATGATACCAGCACCTACCTCACTGGTGGCTGTGGGGTTTAGATGAGCTATGTAGGTACCCCACAGTGACAGACAACACGTTTGTGTCCTCCCACCACCAAATCCATAAGTTGAAGCCCTCACCCTCAATGTAATGTTTTCAGGACGTGGGACTGCTGGGAAGCAGTTAGTCTGGGAGGACAGAGCCCACATGGGATTAGCGCCCGTCATGAGAAGAGACACAGGAAGCTTGCTTCCCCCGCCCTGCTCTCCCCCACATGAGGCTACTCGGAGAAGACAGACGTCTGCAAACCAGGAAGCAGATCGCCAGATGCCAGACCTGCCAGCACCTTGACCTTGGACTTCCCAGCCTCCAGAACTGTAAGACATAAATGCTCATTGGGGAAGCCGCCCATCAGTGGTGATCTGTACAGCAGCCTAAGTGGACTAAGACACCCACCAAGTTCAGGGCCTGACCATGGTGAGGCTCAGAGGAACGGCCATTTCTAAGGGCCCTTCCAGAAGCTCATCACCTCTCGTACCCGCCGACAATCTCCTCCCGCAGTCTCCCATCTCCAACCCGGCCACTCTGTGCCCCTCTGGGCATCAGCTGGATACCTGGCAACCACTTTCAGCACCAACCCCCCCTACCCCTCACCTGGACCTGCAAAAGCCTCCTTACTGGTCTTTGCCACCCTGGGGCTGCAGTGAATTGTTTAAAATTTGTTTAAAAATTCATTTCTCCAAACCTCAGTGTCCCCATCCAGCCTTTGGGCAGGACCAGGGCATGCTCACCTGTCACCTGCATGCCCAGCCCAGGCCTGGCACAGAGAACAACATGCTCGGTCATCTTCAGGGATTTCTGACCCTACTCCAAATGGCCACCTCACCTACTGTCCTCGCAGTGGGCTCCTGCTGCAGCCACACAGGCCTTGGGTGTGCCCTGCCTGCTCCTTCTAGCCTCAGCCTCCCCAAGTTCTTCCCTCTGCCTGGATGCCCTCCTTGCCCCCTCCTCTGACTAACAGCTCCCTGATCCTCAGGCTAAATTTGTCCCCTCCCATCCCTCCCTGCAGAGCCATCTGCATAGTGGCCATTGGTGAGGTTTATGACCCTCTCCCCACCAGGCTGTGAGTCCCACTGAGGGCAAGACTGCAGAGAGCAGCCCTGCTCGGGTCCCAGAGCGAGTGGAGGCAAAGCCGGGAGCTGAGCCTCAGGCCTGCCCCTGCCCAGGGCTGCCTCCCCTCGCCACCTCCCCGGGCAGGGCTCAGCAGGGGCTACTCCCTATGGGCCTCCCACAGAGAGTAGGTGCTGAGGCAGAAATAGAACCCGGGTGTTTGCCTTCCTGCCAGCCCAGGCTGTGCCCCAGCCACCTCCTGCCCCCTCACTTTCTCCCCAGAGCTCCCTGTGGCCTGAGAACCCAGGGGAGTTCCACCCCCCATGCTGGGGACAGCCTCGTCCCCACCTGCTCTTTTGACGTCCTCCCACCTTCATCAAGAGCCAGCTCACAGGAAGCCTGCTGACCTCAGGCAGGGTTGGCTATCGGCCTCAGGGCACCCATGTGGCATTAGCTACCTACCAGTCAGCCTAGCCCCACACCCCAGGTCTGGAGCCCATTGGAGGCGGGGCCTGAGCCTGCTCCATCTCTGCGTCCCCCACTCTCAGCTCCGGGACCTCAGCGGGGTTGGTGTTGAACAGATGAATGGAAGATGGAAAGACGGATGAATGGCAGAACTAAAGGGACACTGCAAGCTCCAGACAGCCCCAGACAGCTCTCCCGGCCCCTCTGGCACCTCCTGCCCCGCCTTCCAGGCAGGACAGCAGTGGGCCTTGCCCTCCCATTGCCAGCCCTGATTTGTGGGGTCCCCGAGGTGGTGAAAGGAGTCTGGGCCCCTTTCCCCTTCCTGCTTGGCCCACATACACCTCCTGGAGCCTCCGCGCCTAAGAACGCCTCTCGGGGGGCGGCATCTCTCAACAGTGTCAGGGAAGGGACACAGTCAGCTCGTTTGTCAGCCCTGCTGGTCAACACCTGCCCGCCTCGCAAGGAGGGGCCGGCTCTGGCCTCCCCTCCTGTGGCCTGTTTCCCTTGGATCCCTTTCCCAGAGCTGTCTGCTCCCCATGAGCAAAACCTGCTCGTTTCCTTCTGAAAATACAAACCACTTCCTGGCTTTGCAGAGAGCTGCCGGGTGAAATGGGCCATGGTCTGAGAGCAGCCTGTGCACCCTCCACCAGGCCCAGCTGGCCAGAGAGGCGCCCCCGCCTCCCCGGCACACACAGTCAGCCCGTCCGCAGGCTGCATCCAGGGACTCCTGTCTGTTCAGCCCTGCGCAGAGGACTGGGGCAGGTGCAGAATGTTCTTTTATTCAACAGACCTCCACTAAGCATCTTCTCTGTGCCAGGACCTCGGCTGGCCACAGGAGTGACAAGTCAGCATGCCCTGGCCCTGCCCTAAGGCTTTGCCAGGCTGGATGGGGACACTGAGATACGGAGTAAACGAGCCAGATGCTGTAATCCCAGATCTGCGTTTGCGTCCTGCCTTGGCCACTCCCAAGGCCACATGGCCCTGGGAGAATCCCTAGACCTTGTCCCTGGGCGCAGGTAGCACAGAGCTGAGGAAGGAGCAGAAGAAGCAGGGCGTTTCTCACTCTAAGCCCCAGACAGGCCTTAGTTAATACACAGGCGACAAGGCCACGAATACTTGGGGCTACGTGAACAGTTTGCTCTGGAATTGCTTAGAACTTCACAAACCGTGGTACGGAAGAGAACACAAGCCCCCAGGAGCCAGAGCGAGGAGGTCTGCCCCCACTGCTTCCGCCCAGGTGTCCCGCCGCAAGGAAGGGGACACTGAGGCCCAGAGAGGAGCAGCAGTTTGTCTCAGGTCTCACGCTGAGCCGCAGCCGTGGCTGGGTGGGAGGGGCCCTCAAACCCAGGTTCACTGCAGGTGTCCTCCCCACTCTGGACAAAGGGCGAGAGAAGGCTGAGGCAGGAGGCAGAAGATAGGGAGAGGGCGAGGTCTGGGGGAGGCAGGGGGTGAAGTCTGGGGCGTGGATGACGAGGAGCAGGTGAATAGATTTGTGATGTTCACACACAGCTCACAAATCCTGGACGTCCCCCAGGCCCTGCAGCCTTGCTGTGCCCATCCACTCCCCCACCCGCTTGCCTGCCGGGTTCTCTCTCAGAAACGCCACTCCTGGCCCCAGCAGCCCAGCCACAGCGTGGGGATCCCCTGAGTCTCCCGCCATCTGTCCCTGCCTCCCCACAGCGAACCTGTCCACACCTCATGTGGTGAGCACCTGTGAGTCACACGCTGCTGGGCAGCGTAAGCACAGACACCCTGGGAAGCCGTGTTGCAGGTGAAGCTGAACGCATCCTATGGGCCGGCGGCCTACTGTTAGGACACACCCAGTGGTGTGCTGCTACCTGTTTAACCCTTAGCTAAGGAAGAAGGGGAGGAAGGCAAGGAGGCAGGCAAAGCCCTGATTTGTACCATTTGCCACTTTCTATGGTGTAAACAATCCCACCATGGCCCATTTCAAACCACCAACGTGATGTCGCTGGACGCAGAGTTGGGACGAGATGCACGTAATGGACTTTGCAAGCCGACACCGGCACTCCACTGTGTATATCCCACACAAACGTGTGCAAATGTACTGGAATGTTCTTAGCACCACTATTCCTAATAGCCCCAAACTGGACACCACCCAAAAGCCCACCAACAGTAGACAGGGTAAATAAATTACGATCTTGTCGCGTGAGAGAACACTATACAGCCGCGAGCGTGAACAGCCGCTGCGTTACGTGCGGCACCATGGATAAATCTCATAGACGTGATGTTGAGCAAAAGAAGCCAGACACAAACCGTGCCGACTGAACCAAAAGAGTCCAAAGCAGTGCAGCAAGGGCGCAGGGCCCATTCTGTTTCTGGACCTATTCGGTGGTTACCTGGATGCGTTCACTTTTGATAATTTATTGAGGTGTATTTTTATAACTTGTGCATATTCGTGTATGCACATTATACTTCAAAAACAAGTTTTCATTAAAAAAAAAAAAAGCACCAACCCTCTCGGCTGCCCCTTCCTTTCCTCCCACTCCCTTGTCCTATCCAGGCCATCGTCACCTCCCCCTGGATGACTGCCCTGGCCTTCTCCCTGTGGGCCACCTCCCCACTCCTCTCACCTCTGCTCCAAATTAGAGCAGCCAGAGTTAGCAGTGAAAGTACACTAATACCAAAAAATTATTCCCTGTTCATCTGAAATTCAAGTTTACCTGGGTGTCCTGTGTTTGACCTCACAACTCTGCCCCCATAAACGTCCAACCCCAGCCTCCTGAGAGGTCTTCCTCAAAGGCAAATCTGGCCCCGTCCCTCCCCTGCACAAACCCCTTCCCCAGCTGCTCCTGAACTCCCTAGCATGGTGTTCAAGATGACCTCAATTTCCAGCCCCCTCCACTTTCTTCCAATCCCCACCCCTAAACCTCCCAAACCCCAGCTCCACCAAACTTCTTAACATTCACTCATTCATTCAAAAGATGCTTATTGAGTTTTTACTACGTGCCAGGCCCTCTTCTCTGGCCATACCGCTCGCTCTGACGGACTATCCTATCGCACATGCCATTCCCTCTGCCGTAAGTGCCTTCCCGAAGCTCCGCTGCCTGATTAACTCATCTTCACAATTCAGGTCAGGCCTCCTCTTCCCCCCACCAGGGGACTCCCTGGCCCTCCTGCCCCCTGGCTGTGTTAGGGGCCCCTCCTCAGGGCTTCCCTCTGTCCCAGCACAGCACACCGGTTTGTCATTGTCACTGCCTGTGTTCACACCTGTCTCCCCACCAGACTGTGACCTCATCCTGGACAAAGGCCAGGTCTGACTCATCTTGGGGTCCCCAGCCGGCTCTGGCTGGGTGGAGCTGGCACCAGGCAAGGTGTGTGGGGCGAGAGGAGGGATCGGAGCACTGGGAGCAGAGCCCTGGAGCTTTCTGATTCCAGTTTGTGTCCAGCTGCTCCCATTAGAAGCCGGCTATTGTCAGACCACATGTCTCCTCTGCTGCTTTGGAAAGCACCGTCCCTCCCTGTGGGAGAGGCACGGGGCTGGCCTGTGGTACCCCGTGGGCTGGGTGGCTGGAGGCAGAGGGTCTGGCTCTGTCTCTGCCTCAGAGGGTCCCCGCTCCCTCCCCTCCCCAAGCCTGGGGAGACTGGAAAGTGTCTGAGAGTCCTTGCCATGAGGCCACGAGGCCCCCACTTGTCTTTCCAAGCTGCCCCAGGCCTCACGCTCCGGCGCTTGCGGCTCTGGGAGGTGAGACTGACAGCGGCAGAGGTGAGCCCTGGGTGCATTAATGGGACCCATGTTTACCCAGGCTGGGCCCATAAAATGCCTCAAGCGGAACTGAGCTGGGCTTGGAGCTCTCGGACATTGTCCGTTCCGGCTGCTGAGCCTTGGAATGGACCACCCGGGTGGCCATCTCAGTCCCTCAACACCTTGGAAAACCCCAGAGGGAAGCTGGGAATGCCTGGAAGCGGGGAATGGACGAGGATGGGCTGCAGGGCTTGGGGCCCTGAGGCCAGCTTGTCCAGCCTGCTGCCCAGTGCAAGCAGCCCCTGCAGGCTGCTGCTTTATGGCCCGAGGGAGGACTTGACTTTTCCTGCATGCTGCCTCTAAGCAGAGCCCTGCAGTGGTACCCATGGGCACGGCTCTGTGACTTGTCACTTCTGCCAAGTACGTGTCTTCTTTCCCCACACCGTAGCTGAGCTCCGAGGGCAGGGCCCTGGGGCTCCTTGTCCCTCTGGCCTGGCCCTTTCTGACTTCCTCTTCTGCACCCTGCCCTGTGCTGAGCTCTTGGGACCAGGGAAGCATCAGACTCCGTCTTGCTTCTGGAGAGTTTATGCCTAGCAAGGAAAACAGCTGACAACTGGGTATCCAGTGAGCGGGAGGATAGGGCAAGAATCCATCCACCCACCTGTCACCTCTTGGAAACAGTCCCATCAGCTTCTGGGGAGCAAAGTTACCAGGGCAGGCTCTAGGCTCACATGGTTCTGACCTCAAACCTATCCCCTATCATATGACTTTTGGCTTCTCTCTCTACCTCTCTGGGCCTCAGTTTCCTCATTGTTACAAAGCCTACCTCTCAGGGGAGCTGTGGAGATGTGCTGAGTTGACGGTAGCTATAAAACGGTGAGACAGTACCTGGCACCGAGGCAGACTGACCCAGGAGCTAGTGGAGCCCACCTTTCAGGGCCCCTCACTTGCATTTGTCCTTCCTCTGGGAGAGACCCTGGCACTGTGTTCCCATGGCCATATGTTTTTGCCAAATTTTGTAAAAACGAAGATATTTTAGCTGCACAGGGTTGATATCACTGTTTCTTTTCACTCTGACTCCCCTCCGTCTTCCTTTCCTGTCAAGGGGTGTTGAGTGGCCGAGGCATTTGGGGGATTTAGCTGAAGGGAAGCTGAGCTGAGGATACATTTACGGTAATTTGGGATTAGTGGTGTATATTTATATGGTTTGTGGTCACTTATGGGTAGAGTTATTACTAGACGTCCTGGTGTAGAAACAGCTTCCAGAATGAATACCCACCGTGCCGACTCATTTGGCACCATAACTGTGACCAGCCCTGGAAGCATGCGGGTAGGGGAAGAGAAATGAGGTTTAAAATGTACGGAGTCGGAAGCTGCTCTGTGGACTATTCTTTCGGGCATCGGAAATGCCAGATTCTTTTTTAACAAGAATTTGGGCCTTATCAAAAGGGAAATTCTCTTGTGTCAGGAACATAACCGACAATGCAGCCTATATAATTAGAAATTATAAATACATCTTTTTTCTTCTTGATAGGAATCATGTGAAATAGAATTTACCAGGAGTTCTGTATTTGCAAGGCTCAAACCTATAGTGGTACCACAAACAGCAAGTATATTTGTGTCTGAAGTTGCATAGTTTATGCATCTGAACTATCCATAATTATAAACTACTTTCGATCAAGTATATGAGGAAAGATTGAATTATCTATTGAAAATATTATTTTTCTATCCTTTCTGTAGCAAATATTACAAAAGGTAGCCAGGTGTGGTGGTGCACACCTGTAGTCCCAGCTACAGGAGGATCTCTTGAGCCCGGAGTTCAAGGTTGCAGTGAGCTATGATTGCACTACTGAACTCTAGCCTGGGCAACAAGTGATACCTTGCCTACAAAAAAAAAAGAAAGAGAGAAAGAAAATATTATAAAAGTTATTGTCATGTGAGGAGAGGAGGCAAAGAGTATATAGTTCACATTTATAAGAGATAAGTATTATAGAGATATTTCTGGCACTTAAAATATATATTATTTTTCTGAATTTGGTAATATTTATGGTATTTTTTGACTTTTAAAAATTTGCAATTGATTTTTCTCATTCTAAATAAATATTCACCTTTTTGTACTTGATTTTGTAATTTTATTTTGTATTTTTCTTCTTAAAGAGGGCCCCCAAAATTATAAGTTTCGGGTCCCTCAAAACTGGATCCAATCTTGCCCAGCACATAGTAAGGGCTTAGTACCGGTAAGTGCTGGAAATTTCTGCCTTGGTCCTCTTAACCTAGCCAGGACTCCAGTCAAGGACATCCCCCTCCTCCCACTGTGGAAGCTGATGTCCCCTCCCCATTTGCAATCGGTGTAAACAGACACATGGAGGCAGATGCAGGTGCAAATGCAAGGTCAATGCTGGCTGCTTCTGAGCCGGCTCAGCCAGCCAGTGTCCCTGCCTCTCCCACCACAGAGGGAGACTCTCAGGCCAGGACCTGCCCAACTCATCTGCGCCCCCAGTGTCCAGCGGGATGTTGGCGTGAACCAGGCACTGAAACCCCCACAAGGAATCAGGCTCAGTGTCAGCAACAGCTGGGTTTCCCCTGGCTTCCTTCACTTTTTATCTGGTGGACAAAAAAGAGTGCAGCGTGGTGGTTTTAAACGCAGCCCTCAGGATCCTCAGAGGGGCCCAGGAGCAGCCAGGGTGGTGCAGGGAAGGCTGAGCAGTCCGGGTTCCAAGGCCCTGTCGACTCCCCTCAGCCAGAGCACCTTTCCTTTATCTCATAGATGGGTCGCGGCTCTGTGTAAGAGTTGGCTTGGAAAACATGATGCAATGCTAAAAACCAGAGGGAACCATGGTGTGCTTCCTCCCCTCTTGGAAGGAAGGGTAGCTCAGAACTGTGTCCGGGGCTCACGTTTGCTAAGTAGAGACCCACCCAGCAGGCATTTTGTGAGCTAACATCAAACCTTACATCCTTGTGTCTTTTTCTACCCTGATTGTCCCTCCTCTCTTTAAAATCTGGCTGTGTTCTATGTATGTCTATAGGCCACCTCCCTTTTGGAATGAGGTGAGCTAGAGATAAATTAATCTCACGGCTTAATAGAAGTCTTTTGCATGAAAGATCTTCCAAATATGTGCTCTCCTCGCAGTTCTCTCTTGCTCTTTCTGTCTCACACAACAATTACCAGCCCCCCGTCTGTCTTCCCCACTAGAAGATGAGCTCCTCCAGGGCACTATGTGTTTACAGAAAGAGGAAAGTAAGGAAGGGAGGAGGGAGAGAAGGATGTCCTGTGTGGTCACCCATCACTCATGGTACACTGGCAGGAGCACACTTAGGTTCAAATCTTAGCTTTGCTGCCTGCCAGCTGTGTGATGTTAGGCAAGTCACTTTCCCTCTCTGAGCCTCATCTCTCAAATAGGAATGATCCCTACCTTGCAAGTCAATGAAGAGTCAGTGAGATAACATGTGCGAAGCCCCCAGCCAGGGCCTGCCACACAGTAGGCACTCAGGAAAGGGCTGGAGAAGGAACTGAATTGGCTGGGAAAGGGCAGAGGCCTCTGTATGCAAAGCCTGTCCCAAGCTGGGGCCTCTGCTCTCCCATGAGTTCCTCAGCCCCAGGGCTCCAAGTCTAGTGGGGCAGAACCTTGCAATTGGGCTGGGTCAAGAGTGTGGGTTGGAAGCAATCGAGCCTACCCTACCTTGGCAGGCAGCCTTCCCCCCACCCACTCCCCAGACCCTGCCCTTGCTAGATTCCAGGCCTCCCACAACAAGTCCTTCCAAGGCCTCTGCCACCATCAGCCTGTGGAATCCTTGAAGCCTGGTGTGCATGGTTGGGAGCCCAATGTGACAGGCTAGGCACATAGTAATTTGAATACAATTAAAATCTATGGACGTATTCCCATAGAGTGCACAGATACCTCTGTGAGGGCTGGAAACCCCTGGCCTTATATGGGCAAAACGAAATAATATAACAGTCATTTACTGAGTATCTGCAATATATGAAACCTATTTGTATAATTTAACCCCCTCGCTGAGTATTATCCCCATTTTATAGGTGGACAAACTGGGGCTCAGGGAGATTAAAAACTTGCTCAAGTTCACAGAGAAAACACATGCTGAGGTTGGAGTTCAAGCCCCACCACCAGCACTGAGGTGTGTGTTCTTGCCCTGCCTGTTGCCACCCAGCCCTCAGTTTAGGCCCATGTTAACCGAGCCCTCCTCTGGGCCCAGCCTCATGTTGGGGCTGAGGTGCAGGGTAAAACTGCAGGGCTCTGCCAGGGACGGTTAGACTCACAGACAATGATACGATGTGGCAGCCATTTCCAGAGAAGGAACTAGAAGAATCTGAGCTGGAGTCAGAGGGCCAGAAGTGGCCTTTGCACAGAGCCTGAGGGATAGAGAGAGGTGACCCTCAAGATCATCTGCTTCAAATCCTACATTGTACAGAGGAGATCACAGGGGGACGCAGGGAGCAGAGGCAGAGCTGGGCCTGGAACCCAGGCCCTCGCGTCCAGCCTGGGGCTCTGGCCCTGTACTCTGCCCACAGCTTCCCACGGGTCCTGGATAACTGTTTGGAGGGGCAGCCAGGTGGCAGGGAGGTGGAGCAGAGAAAGAAATGACTGTTAACCTTGTGGGCGGCCTCAAAGGGACACAGAGCACTCATACCACAGAGGGGCTGTGCTGACAGAGGGAATGGCAGGCACAGGCTCCACCCAGACTGGACTCACAAATATGTGGGGAAGGAATGAATGAACGAATGAATGAATGAACGAGTGGTGTCCCAGTGGGCAAAGTGAGGACCAGTAGAAAGGAGGCACAGGAAGCCAGATATCTGAACGAGTGTCTAGGAGGATCCTCTCCCAGGCAGATGGGCTTCCTGAAGGTGCTGCGCTGGGGGGAGCGAGCGAGTGCGCCACCACGGGAGTGGTGGGGAAATGGCTTCCCGGAGGGCGCGTGGCCGGGACTGCCATGGCCGGCATTGCCTCCGGAGTCTCTGGTTCTGAGAGTCTTTCCACAGCGCTGCCCGGAGCAGAGCTGGTTCGCATTAGGAGGAAGGACGTGTTGCAGGCCTGAGATCCGGCCACTGAAAGGGGACCCCTCGGATGGCCTCCGGCCTCCACACCAGACAAGCTCCTGTTGACTTCTGGCCCGGTGGCCCCGCCAGCCTGCCACCAGCTTGTCGTGTGCTGCACGCGAGGCGGGTCCGTCAGTGCCCTCCCCTGTCCTGCTGCAATCAGAGCTGTTCTGATGCCAAAATTATCCCTATTCCCCAACTTTACAGCCTAAAAACATGCTACCTTATTCCCTTTATCCACAGGGGTGCAGGGTTCCCAGAACAGCCCAATCTGGGGCATTTCTTTTTCCTCCTCTTTATCTCCCTGGGGCTGACTTATTCTTCAAGTGCCTTCACCTCTCTGAGTTCGGTTTCATTTTCTGTAAAGTAAGAATATAACACTATTTTACAAAATATAAACAAATCAAGAAAAGTAATTAAAAAAATGACCCCCATGTCTGATTTGGGGTCTGTGAGGATGGATAAGATGACAGAAGGTCAGTCTCTGCCGGGCCAGGCAGGCATGAACGTGGGGAGCCGCCCACAGAGTGCTACGTCCAGAAGTTCCTTGTTTCTCCCCCAGCTCCCCCTGCCCCCCGCCTGGGAAACATGGAAACTCTGAGGGCTTCGAACTCAGGTGTTTTATGGGCCCTGAGAACCCAGCAACCCCATAAACTCACTTAGGGCGGTTTACAGGCCTGAGACTCCTGACCCAGGGGACTCTGAGCTCACCGGAGAGCGACTGGGCCCCACAACCACAGGACAAGCTGCAGGGCCGATGGGACTGGGCTGCTGAGGTAAGTCCCTCTGCCTGCCGTGCTGCCCTGTAGCCTGGGAGACGTAGGGGACAGCTTTCCCTGCAGCTGGGGCCACCAGAGGCCCAGTGAGGGAGTCTACCTGCAGAGGTTTCCGACTTTCCAAGGACTGGCCAGGGCTGCCCCCAGCCCCGCCGTGTGGCTCTCACAGAGGTGTGACAGGGAGCATGCCAGAGAACTGCAGGGACTCTTGTCCCTCCCTCTGCTTCCCTTCTGTGGGGGCCATCACTGGTTGTAGGCTTAGCGTCAGCCACAGTATGAATCCTGCACCTGCCACTAGCCCTGTGACTGGAAGCAAGCCGAGTCCCAGTCACTCCTCTGCAATGAGAGTAACGAGAGCAGCTATTCCCCTGCGCGCGGTTGCCGTGGGGATTGAGCAAGACAGAGGTGCCAACAAGTGCTATGATTTTGTCCCTGCTGTGCCCTCCAGGCAAGATGGTACCAACTACTGACTTGGCACATCCTGTTGTCACCAAGGCCCAGTTCTCTCCAGAGTTTACCCCAACCCAGCTACGTTCTTTCTTGTTCCTGGATTGCCAAGGAGCTTCCCATGAAAGCCTCTGCTCCAGTGTCCTCTAGCCATTCCCAGCAGCCCCCTCCAGCTCCCTAACCTGACTTTTGATCCAGCCCGTGTAGACCTATCATTTCCCTCCAGGGCCTCAGCCCAGAGACCCCATTGTGCTTCAGTGTCACAGGTAATATCACTACTACTAATGTTAGCAGCTGTACCAATAACTAGCATTTATGGAGTGCTCGCTCCCCGTATATTACAGGTTACATATAACCGAGTTGCTAACTCAATTAACCCTATGACATAGGCACCAAAATTATCCCATATTACAGATGAGGACACTGAGGCACAAAGAAAGGTAATTTACCCCAAAACCACACAACTAAGAGGTAGCAGAGGTGGGATTCAAACTTGTGAAGTCTGGTTCCAGAGCCCCAGAATGACCATTCTTGGCACGTGCTGTACAATCATGAGACATGGACAGGGACTGGAAGGCACAGAGAATGTGGGACGAGAGGAGTGTCCTCTGGGACATCCACAAGGCCCAAATGCAAATGCGCTCCTCGAACATCCGTGCCTGCTGTAATTCCCACTTGCAGACCAGGTGGTGGAGAGGCAGGCAGCCTGGGGCTCAGAGAACTGAAGGAAAGGACACGGGGGCCCACCGGAGGGCCCAGAGAGTTCCCTGACGGTGCGGTGCCGTCATGGCCTGGACATTTGGGAGCTGCCCCGGTCAGCTGTAATGTCATTCTTCCCATAAAGTCACCAAAGTGAGGGTGGTGTCTCCCAGGACATGCTCCCTGGACCACCAGCCTATACCAGAGCCTCCCACGTGCTTGTGAGAATTCAGATTCCTTGGTCCCGTTCTTGAGCTACTGAATTAGAATCTGAGGGTTAAGAAGAAAAACTAGGCTAGAAAGAGTCCTGCCCAGAGTTAGAATCCATTCAAAGGCTGAGTCAGAGAACCTTGGGCTAGTCAATGAATTCCTCTGAACCTCCATTTTTCCATCTGTAATCTGGGAATGACAAAACTGCTGGCTGTGATATTCAGTGAAATAACACACGTGTCAGGTGTACGGAACAGGCCGGACTCAGTGGCATGCAAATAAAAATCCTATTTCTTTCACCACCATCTTTCAAACCTGTCCTGTTAGATCTCCCTCCCCACCTCTGAAAGGCTTCCAAGGTGGACCCAGCCTCCCTGCTCTATGTTCGGTATTAAGGGACAGTCGCACTTTCAGGTGGTAACAGGTGCACCCCATCTGACCCCAGTGCGTTAATCTCATACCCAGTTACAGCGCAAGCCTCTCCCAGATTCAGCCGCTAGAGGGGAAGGGGCTTAGTGGCTTCCTCCGTCTCCTCCCCTCTTCCTTCCACTCCTTATGCCGCCCTCCGCCCAGAGGCAGGTCTAGAATGCGGAGTGGGGGGACAGCGAAACCACAACAGGGCCTTTCCTGGGGCTGCTGAATCCAGCATGTGCGGTCCTCGCAAGGTGGAGATGTCCAAACGCCAGCTTTCTCTCTTTGGGGTGTCCTGTGGGCTTTTCAGTGACCCCGCTCCTTGCCGAGAACCTCTGACCTGCAATTCACCGACATGGCAATGTCGCCGCCTCCTGCGACGTCTTTTCCAGCCCTCCTTGCCTCAGCCCCAGCTGATGCCTTCAATTTCCCCTTCAGCCCCATGCAGGCACTTGCTGTTGGGCCACCTGACCCTGGCCGGCAGCAGACTCTTTGGAACGGTCCTTGCTAAATGATTTGAGCTCCCCTCCATTCCGGAGTGCCCACTTCGACCCCCAGGAAACTTGTTTCTTTGCCTGCCAAACTTTAGCAGGGCAGAGGTTTACCCCTGGAGGCCCCCTCCGGTCCACCCAGGTGGCATTTCAGGTGCAAAGCAGACACGTGTTCCTGTCCCCCAAGTGCAGGACTTGCAGGGAAGGAGATAGTCCTTGCCCACTGGGCCTCTCCTTTCAGTCCCTGCCTCATCTAGTACTTGGGCTGGAAGTGGGTGCTGGTTACAGAACGGGCTTGGGGCCATCCCTTTTTCCTGTCCTGCACAGATGCCTTAAAATGTAAGGTGCTAGGCATTCGTGGCCTGCAATTTGGGGCCTCGGCACCTAACACAAAGAAGGTGTCCATAAAGAATTCCAGACCCTTCTCTCCTTAAAACAAAGGGAGCTGAGGATTCAAGGGAGAAAACAAAAGAGCAGAAAGCAGGGCTACAAAAGCATCAGGCAGAGCGGGGAGCCTCCGCAGGCTCCGGAGATGGACATAAAACCAGGGATTGGGAGGGATTCGATTTTAATTAAAAAGCAATCGAGGTCCAGATATAAAGTATCATGACACTAATGGTCCAGGAAATCTGGAACCTTAAATCACAGCAATTTCTCCCTGGAGGGCAGGCCTGGGACCTCGGGATTAGATAGGGGGCTTGGCGTGTGCCAAGGCAGGAAATGCTGAAGGCGAGTGCAGATCCTTCCCTGCTGAGGCGCTCAGATAAATAGCAGTGGGCCGCTCAGAGGCCTCTCAGTCCAGCTGGGCACTCTCATTTCATAAACGGGGAAACTGAGACCCAGAAAGGGGTGGGTCGTGTCCCAGATCGCACAGAGAGCAGGCGCAAAGCTGGAACTAGCACCTGAGCTGGAGGCCCTCTCCCTGTACTGGCCTAGTGATCACGCCCAGGATGGCAGGCTTCCCCACAGTCCCCAGCCAGGTCCTCCAGTGGGGCCTGGGGGAGAAGAGCCCTGCCAGGGCTGCTGAGCCCAGAGATCTGATTAGCAGGGCTGTTGGGTGGTGGTGGCAGATGGGGCTGACTTAGAGATCTTGCAAACAGTGTGAGGTAGCTGTCCCCCCGGGGCAGAGGCCACTGGCACTCACATGATCCAACGTGGTCTTCACCATCTGCCCACACCACCTTCCAACAGGGACTCTCTGGAGGACTGTGGAAACCTTGCCAGCCTCCCTCTACTCTGGCCTCAGTTTCACCATCTGTATGTGAGCAGGCTGAACTGGACCCTCTGTAGAGACGCTTCCAGTGGTGACAATCTGTGGTTCTATAAGTCTATTAGCCTGCTGTTCCATTCCCCAAAGAGTGCTGTTGTGAAGGCAGAAGGCAACCAGCAGGGTGTTGGGGGGAGGGGGATGATGAATGGGGAGACAGGAAGTATTCTGAGCTCCCAAGGAAAAACTGTAACACTGCCCGCAGCCTTGAAGATTCCTCTGTGCCCCCTAATTCTCTGGATTTCCCTTCTCAGAGATAGCTCGAGCCAAAATTCAGACACTTCATTCATTCATCCCACAAAGATTTATTGCTTCCCTGGAATGCTCTTTGCTTCTACAAATCTCATGATGTCTGAGAGCATCTAGCCAAAGTGGGTAGGTCTCCCTGCTGCAGCTGAGTGAAAGACGGGCTGCCAAACAACCACTGACCTCTTTGGCCACATCAATAGAGATACTGTACCTAAATCCAGGGAGGAGATTTTCTCAATCTACTCCATAATGGCTAGATGCCTAGAGAGTGGTTACCAGTGTGTGAGCATAACTTTGAAAGTAGCCAGAGAAGGTGACCAGAGAGGGAGTTCTGGGACCCAGAACATATGAGAATGTTGAGGTTGCTGGATAGGTCAGCCAGAGACAAGCAAACTCAGGGGAGAGAGTGCTACTTCCAAACCTCTGGGGATGTCTTAGGACAGAGGACCATTTGTGTCTGGTGGAATTACAGACCTGAGAGCTAGACAACCTCAGAGATTTCTGGTTCATGCTCTCCCCCAATAGTCTCACTGGCTGGAAATCCCTAGTCCGGCTCACACTTCCTGTGACAGGGAGCTCAATGTCCCCTGGCAGCTGCTTCCGCAGCAAGAAGATTTTGTGTGATAGAAAGTTCCGCTTATTTATGGTGCCCCCACTGGTCACATCTGCACTGACCTCTGCCAGACACCAGGCTGGCGCTCTATCAACCTTCTTCATTCCACTCTCACCACCCTGAGAAGTAAGAACTATACCCCATTTTCCACAAATTCTGGGGCTCGGACACATCAAAAGATTCCCTCAAGTCCCACAGCTAATCAGAGCAGAGCTGGGATTCAATCGTGCATCTCTCTGCTTCCAAAACTATTTACACAAGAAAACATGCATTTGTTTTCCTACTCCAGCCGCACGGAATTCCTTGCCTTCTCCAAACCCATGATATCCTTTCATGAGTCACTGCCTTCGCCTAGGAGCTCCTTTTGCCTTGAATGTCCTCCCTCTATGTCCAGAAGAGAAAAACTGCTATTCTCAGGGTATGACATTCTTCATATCTTTCCCTCTCTCACACACACACACACACACACACACACACACACACACCTACCTGTGCCCACGGTGTGTTCTGACATCAGTAGGCACTCGTCTGTCTCACCAACACACGACGCATCAGTAATTCCAGTCCTCATCTCAACGCTCGCCCACTTTGGGAAGTCTTCCCCGCCACCTGCCTGCAGGGCAAGCTGGCCAAGCTGGCCCCTGGCATCTCTCCTGACCTCGACTTTGGCACAAAGCAGATCCAGGAAGGAATGTGCAACGTAATGTAACGTCAGACCCTCAATGAAACTTAAAGATGGCCACATCTAATCCCCTATTGCTACAGAAGAGAAAACTGAGGCCTGGAGAAGGCAGAGCTAGGAGGACAGGACACAAGCCCTCAGTCCTCATCCTTTTAGATGTCCTGTAAAAGAAAAAAGAAGGCCAACTGGACAAAGGGGAGGTCTGTGGGGTCCTAAGGGCCTGCGCTGGCCCTGGGCTCCCCGCTCAAGTCAGCCATCCCTGCAGCAGAGCCCGCGAGGCCCGCCTCTGGGGCCTGGAGGGGTGAACTGGGGGTCAGGGGGAGTTGCCCAGGCTCCTGCCTCCCCACAGAGGCCTTTTATTTTCCAGGCCAAGGGCCTGCTCCTCGTGCTGGCTGGAGGAAAGGCCCCCGGTGGGTGCTGAGTGTACGGCTGAGGTTCAAAGGCTGCCTGTAGCAGGCGCCGGCCCTCAGCTTCCGCCATAAATTTACAACCCCAAAAAGGGCCTGCATCCTTAGGGGAGCGGGGAGGGGGAGGGCGGGTTTTTCCATGGCTGGCCCCACTGCCCTCCAGAGTCAACGACTTGTTGGAAAGTCTGAGTGAGACAAAGTGGCTCATCCATGCTGGGGAGAGAGATGGGCCTGGCCTGGGCAAAAAGGGCCTGCCCACAGGGGTCCCACGTGGGGCATCTCAGGACAGCCTTGTCGCCTGCCCCCTAGCTGACCAGGCCATTTCCTGCGTAGCACAGGCTCCCACACCTCTGACGATGAAGTGCAAGACCCTCGATCTAAAGTCAAAAAATAGGGATCGAGAGGGAGGTTGGCTCCTTACCCCTGACCCCTGGTGGGCGGGGCTCTCTGGGCCCAGAGCCACGCATGCCTGGCAGAAGCCCCCAGTGCTGCACGGAGTGGAGTGGCCGTGCGGCAGCAGTGGAGGAGGGCCAGGGCACAGCGAGCACTTGATCAATGGTCTTGGGATGGGCCCCGGGAGAAAACGGCAGGAGCCCAGCACCTGGGAAAACTGCGGCACCACGTGCAGGCTGGGACCACCCGGAGGCCCTCCTCTGGCTTCCTCACCTTCATGGCTCTCAGAAGCTGGCATCGACACTGGCCTCTGCTTGGTAGGGCAAGACTTACACACCAGAAACTGCTTGAGTCCCTGAGCACCAGATGCGGGAAGGGCCATGGGGGTTCCTGACACCCAGTCCCACTTTTTGCAGAATGAGAAACTAAAACCGAAGGAAAGGAAGTAACTTTTCCCAGGCCAGTAGCAGAGCTGAGTCACGAGCAAGGCACCTGGTTCTTCATCCAGCAGCTGAGTGACCCGCGGGCCCAGGCTAGGGACCACGACAGGTTCACGGCATGAGAGGTGCAGGCAGCACTCAAGGTTATCCGACCTCCCCTGATGCCACTTCTGTGCCAGGCCCCGGGGCCCTGGGATGATCAGACCTGCCCCTACCTTCCTCATCATTTCCTGGCCAGACAGACCACCGAGTTTAGAGTGTGAAGTGCAGGGCCAGGGACAGGATCAGCGCTCTCCCGAGAGGGTGGGGAGAAGGAGATCCTGGGCAGGGGAACAGCAAGCGCGAAGGCCCAGAGGGCAGACAGCAAAGCCACCGGGCCAGGGAGCTGCAGGTGGAATCAGTGTATCTGGAACGTAGGAGGGGAGCCGGGGTGGGTGGAAGGAAAGGAACCAAAAGGCGCAGCCCGAGAGGCAGGCAGGCGGTTGCTGAGGGCTTTGAGACCCGCATTAAGGAGGTGGGCTTCCTCCTGCGTCCGGGGAGAGCTCCAGTACATCCCTCACACAGCAGATCAGTACATCCCTCAGCTGCAGCAGAGCCGAGCCTGTGGCCCAGATGCCCAGCTTCCTCTCGCCCCCACCCACTCACCACGAAATGCCACATGTCCCCTTGCCTGTGACAGTGAGGCATAGAGGTCTGGCCACGAGCCAAGGCCACCCCAAATGATCTCTTTAAGGTCCCTCCCTAGGACCTTGGGAATCTTGTCCTTACCCAGACCTGCCAGACCTCACTTTCTCTAACCAGGAATCAGCTTCCCGAGTCATTATTTAATTAAGGTAATTTTCTCCCAACCTGCACATCAGACTGCGAACACAAACAAAACAACCACCCTAGCCTTTCCCTCAGCTGCTGTGTTTCCCACCGGGGAGGGTGCATCCCCCACACTCATCTCCCTGTGGGCCGGGCCCGGGGGCCAAGGTGCGGTGGGTCAGGCCTGCCCTCCCACTGGCTGAGGGAGGGGGCCAGGGCATAGAGTCCATATAAATTAATTTAATTGGGCCCTATTATCACTTTGCTCCAAGCCTGCAAGTCTAATCTAGCGTTGAAGTAATTCATTGGGTGTGAAGTGTCCTGGAGCCAAGACTTCCCTCTGCTCACGGAACAAACCTCTCTGGCTTGGCCCAGGCCCCGGGCCACTGCAGCCTGGCTCAGCAGAGGGGCTGTGTGGGGAGCAGGGCGGGCAGGGGAGGCCTTAAAATAGCTCTCTGCCTTGGCTGCGTCCCCTGACTTTCCCAGAATGGGGCCCCAGCCCACGCTCCACCCCCCAATACACACATACTCAGCCACACGTTGGGGGACACTCAGGCCCTCGCAGGCCCAGAAGATGGTTGAAGAGGTCCCCAGAGACCTGAGTGAACCCCAAAGGACTCTGTGATTTTGGACAGGTCTTTTTACTCCTTTCTGTGCCTCGGTTTCCCTTCCTGCAAAAGTTCCTGGCTTCTCACTCAAGTAGCTACATGACCTTAGGCAAGTTATTAAACCTCTCTAAGACAGTTTCCTCATCTATTAAATAAAGAATCCAATAATGATTATTTCATAGTGTTATTGGAAGGATTAAATGAGTTAATATGCATAAAAGGATTAGAAATGTGCCTGGCATACAGTAAGCACTCCATAAATGTTTGCTCATTATTATTGTAAAACTCAGACAGGATGGGGGCAGGAAGCCCTTTGTGCAACTGTAGTTGCTGAGGCCAAGGTACACAGGGTGGTTATAATTTCAGAAAAGTATGAGGGAGAGGGATGGTGTGGTTCCCACGAAAGTTCTGTCCCAGGATTATGGCACCTGAGAGCTGAGAGAATGCAAGTTGCCCAGCACAGTGTTGTTATGATTAGATTTGCATAATTTATGGTGCAATTATTCCTACCCTGATGCCAAGTTCATTAAGCAATCAGGCACCATGAACCCACTGGTTGAGCCCCAATCTGAAGGGTAGACGTGGCATGGGGAGCCCTTGGGGGCCCTGGTCTGAGGGCAGAAGCGGGACATTCATGCATGAATGCAAGTGTGCACACCACACACCCACAGGGTCCCAGGCACTGCAGGGGACTTGTCAGGAAGGGGCAAGGGCCAGAGGCCCTAAAGGGGCTGGGGAGGCTGAGGATTTACTGATCTGCCTGCTCCTTCCCATGGCCCCCAGAAATACCAAACAACATTTGTAGGGCTCCTGTACTCCAGGCCCTGGGCTGTGCTAGCCCCTGCTGGCTGAGCCACACAGCATCCTGAAAGGCAGCATTTAGTGGCACTACTCCTAGTACAGCACCCATTTAACAGATGGAGAAAGTGAGGGTTGGCAGATCCAACCAAAATCTCTCCCTAACAAGCACAAAAGTGAAACTAAAGGCTTCTGCCCACTGATATTTGCTCCCCACTTCAGAGATAGGAGGATATGGGTCTTATCTTTTGGTGAAATAACTAGAAAAATCAAGAAAACCCTGGGCTGGGAGTTGGTAGATCTGGCCTTCACCTCTCTGAGCCTCAATCTCCCCATCAGAGCAATGGGAATGATAATCTCTCTCCCACTGGGCCACTGTACACATGGGATGAGCCCAGTGACTCACAAAGCCCACGTGGGGCTTGGCAGGCACACTAGGTGCGCACAGGATGAAATAGGATCTGAACTCAGCCCAAAGTCGCCAGGCCAGGAGAATGTTCAGGTGGTTCCCCGTAGGAAGAGGCTTCTTGGTATCGAAGCAGTGCCCTCTGCATGGGGCCTGGAAGGAGACTTCCACGAGTTGCGGGGTGGTGGGAAATCAGGATTCCAGCTCCATTACCCAGGACGGAACCTTCCTTGTTCCGCAGCCAATGGCCATGCTAGGAGGCTGGGAGGTGGGGGTGGCTCTACCCACCCCCCTTTATTCTCTTCCCTCAACACCCAGGGCACGGCAGAATCCAGGCTGAAAGGTTCGGACAAGATTCACCCAGGGCTCTGTGGCAGAGGCAGCTTTAACCTGCCCCACCTCCGACTCACCTCCGAGTGCAGATCTGAGATGAACTGGCTGGGCCTCCCCACCCTCCCCAAGGACGGCCAGGGTCCTGGGAACGTGGTGGCAGCTCACACCTCAAGTCAGTGATTCTCCCCCATCTCATTCCTGCCCTCCATCTCGAGTGTTCTCCCTCCTCCCCAGGTTCCTGCTGTCCACCACTTATCACTGCAGCTCTCCAAGCCTCAATGTCCTCATCTTTAAAATGGACTCATAAGTCGTCCCTCCTCACAGAGTTGTGAGAACTACCTGTAATGTACACAAAGCACGTGGTAAATAGTGACAGATGGCTGGGGAGCTGGATGTTTTGTTTTGTTTCGTTGTTTATCCTACCTAACCCATGATCCTGGGAATGGCAAGCCCAGCTCTGGCTCACCTGTCTTCCCCTAAAACATATTACTGACCTCACTTACTGGCTCCCAACCAGGACCTGGGCTGTGCCTTCGAAGGGTATGGGGACCGGGGATGCCACCAGGGGCCAAGTGAGACTGTTCTGATGCTGCAAACACCAGCAAGAGGCCCCAGAGCCCCCACGCCAGTGTTATGTCCCCAGAGGCAGCTTCTGCAATGCCCCTTCAAGTCACCAGGTGAGGCCACCTGGCAGAGGGTCCAGCCCTCTCTGCTCCTCCAGTCCTCTAGCACACGGGGCTGGATTATTGAATTATTTGCAGCACCCCCAGAGTCTCTGGCACTCAGCGGGCTCCATGGTTCCCCAGGATAAAGCAGGTGCCAAGGGAGGAGAGGGAGTCTGGGAGCCGATAGACAAGCTGAGGCTAATGGACGAGCCACATAATCACAGGCAAAGCGTGTACCTTCTGCGAGCCTCAGTTTCCCCCCATGCCGTGTATGGGTGATGACACGCACCTCACATGTGCTGTGCTGTACTTTCCAGATCCCGCTTCAGGATGAAGCGCTAGGGGTGCGTCGGAAGACGGCCCTCACTGCCAGCACTTTGGGGGCTCAGTGCTGCTGGGGAAACCGCCTCTCCCCAGATCCCTTGGTCTTCTGGGGCAGCCTCCACCCATGCCTGATCAACTGGCAGGGAGGGGAGGCGCAGTCCCCTTGCCCCAAATTGGGACCACTCCGAGTCTCCCCTGGGATCAGCTGAGGCCTTCACGAGACTCTGAGGCAGCCCAGCCCTGCTTCCCCGCTTCCCTTTCTCTGGGTGGACCCCAGGAGCACGCCTCGCCACGTGCAATCTCAGGGCAGCCAGCCCGCGGCAGGTGCCGTGGGGGAAGTGGCCAAGCCTGTCCCAGTGTGTAGTTATTTATCACTCGGTGCTTCTTTGCTCAGTGTGAGCCCTCCTCGGACACCAGGCTCCATGAAGGCAAGGACTGTGCTTACTCTGTTCATCACTGAATTTGCATGCCTGGTGTATGGTAGGTACTCAATAAATGTGGACAGAAAGAAGAAAGCAGGGAATGGAGTGTTAGGATGGTCTTATAAGAGGGAAGAAGGCAGCAGGAGAGCACACAGGAGAGCCGGCCGGATCACGGTCGAAGCAGGCGGCTGCAGGAGGGTGGTGTTTAAACTGGGAGCTCACGGCAGGGAAGACGGTGGCCAGCAGTGGCTGCCGTGAGGTGGGGACAGAGGGACAGAGAGACAGATTCTTCCATGCAGAGACAAGAGCACAGGCAAAGGCTCTGAGGTGGGAGTTCGGGGAGCTGAAAGAAGGCGAGGGTAAGGTCCAGGGGGCACGAGATGGGGGCAGAGAGGCGGGCACAGCTGGACAGTAACACGTAGAACATGGCTTCAGCCTAAAGGCAGCGCGGAGCCTGGAAGAGTTTTAAGCAGAGAGAGACAGAGTCAGGACCACATTTTGGAAAGAAGAGGTGGGAAGAGACCAGGTGGGCATGAGTCATGATCCAGGGAAGACTGCGGCCATGAGAGCAGGGACGTGCGGAGGGAGAGAGCTGGAGACAGCGGCTTCCCTGGAAGTATTAACAGTACCCTCAGATTTCACTGCTTGCTTGTTTAGGTGCCGGGGTGAGTGAGGGGAGAGAGGAATCTGGGAAAATGCCGAGATTCCGGCCCAGTCCTGGATGGAGGGTGGGGTCGTTCACTGGGAAACCTGGGATAGAAGGGGTGGGACACAGACCAAGTGTTCCGGCATGAGCAGCATGTGAGACAGCCAAGGACAAAGTTCAGGCATCTGTGGATAGAAGGTTCTGGACCTGGGAAGAAATGTCCTGGTTGGGGACAGAGATGTGGGGGCAGCTTAGAGATGGACTGTGAGCCTTTGAGGGAGGGACACTATGGGGGTCTTTGCAACCCCACATAGCCCAGGTCTGGGGCAGAGATTGGGCTGGGTAAATGTTTGCTGGTTGGATGGGTGGGTGGATGGATGGATGGATAGGTGGATGGACAAACGGATGGACAGACTGACAAATAGATATGTTCTCTCCTTGTAGAAATGCAGGCTCTCTGAGGGTGAGGACTGGGCTCTCTCTTGATGTCCGCAGCCTAACCTGGGGCCTCCAAAGTAGCCAGTACGCAGGATGCGACTACTTCCGCCACCCTCACTGTGAGGATGAAGGCGCGAGAGCAAGGCAGAAGAGGGGAACAGGTAGCCAGGCCCTCACTCTACAGACAGGCAGCTGAGGCCCGGAGAGAGGCAGAACGGGGCTCCAGGCCTGGTGCTCCTCCGGCAGCGCCGAGCAGCCCTCTACCTCTACAGGCGCCTTCGGGAATACCGGCAACAGTATCCCCCGAAACAAAGAAATTGAGGCCCAGAGGAAATCGCCCACTTGCCCATATCCACACCTTCAGACAGCACCCGGGATTAAAACAAACCCGTTCGGAGTTTAAGACTTGATTCCAGCTTCCCAGCTGGGACACTGGACACTGAGCACGCAGGGCCATTCTGGCCCCTCCCTCTGTGGTCCCGCTTTCCTCAGTGACCCTGTGGAGGTGGAGAGGCCGGCCCTCTGGGGTGTGGGGAGGCCGGGCTGGGCATGGCACAGGCGTAGTAACCTGCAGAGCCTTGCAGACGCTTCCTGGCCCTGTGGGTGGACTGCAGGGCCCTGCCCCCAAGCCCGGTCCCCAGCAAGCCCTGGCTGATGTCGGTGGGTCTGCTGGCCAAGCAGGCCTGCTTGGGGCAGAGAGATCAGCGCTGAGATGGAGCTTTTCTGAGATGAAGCGATATGACACAGCGTGGGGCTAACGCAATTTGATGGGCCCTCCCTCCACCCTCGGTAGGTGGGGCAGGTGGGGCACACGCCGAGGGGGCAGGCACAGGGAGGCAGCTTCCCTCCTGCCTGAGACTCCGCCAGGTTGCACTTAGCCCCCCCCTCGTGCCTATTTCTGAGGGGCAGCTGGAGGGTCCCTATTACCCCGGTGTGTGGATGGGGCATTTGAAACCAGCATGGAACAGGGCTTTGCCCAATGTCACCAAGTCAACTGGTGGCAGAACTGAGGCCCAAGGCTTGCAGACTGGGAGTATTTGCACCGTCTGTTTCTTTCATTCATTCATTAGTTCATTCAACAACTTTCCTTCCTGGCCCTGTCACTGGAGCTGCAGACTCAGAGGAATCAGACAACACCCTCCCCTCAGGGGACTCCTGGTCTGATGGGAAAACAAACACATAACTAGTTAATGACAACATGGAGTTTGCGCGACAACAATTCATAAGGGCTGAGAGAGCCCAGAGTGAGGTCCCATCCAGGTTGAGGTGCAAAGAAGCTTCCTGGAGGAGGCGGAGTCTGTAGGAGAAGAGGGACTCCCAGAGGTGGACTCCCAGCCAGGCAGGGAGCACAGAGGCGTGAGAGCCACATGGGAGGGCAAGACACAGGAACCCACAGAGGGGACACCCCGCTGCTAATTCAGCTCCCCATGCACATCCTGGGTTCTCTTCCCCCTCCTGAGATTGCCTTGCCTACCCCTCAACAGTGGGGGCTGAGAGAGAGGAGAGGACACCCTGGAAAGTGGTGAGGGACAAGCATGGCTCTGCCCACAGGCAGCTCCTCTCTGGCCTTGGCCGCCGCCTCTGCACAGACAGTCTGGTGGCCGCTAGGGCTGGCACTGAATGCCAAGAAGGGCAGGTCATCTCAGCAGCCCCCAGCCCTGAGAACTAGTTCATCACTCACTCAGTCATTAAACAGATATGTTCTGAGTCCCTACTATGTGCTAGTTATTCCCACCAGGTACAATGATTTTAAGAAAAAAAAAAAATGAATGGACTTTCTCTACACATGCATGGGGACAGCTTTGGAAAGGGAGTGAATATGGATTCCAAAAGGTTTACATTCAAGTCCTGCTTCCTCAACTTAGACGCTCAACAATTCAGGGTCTCAGCTGGTCAGTGGGGTTGGTGACATCCACTGCTCACGTAGTGGCTGTGAGGACTGGTGGAGGAGGCATTTCTGTGTCCCCTCTTTTGACCAGTGGAGCACGCACCCTCCACATACCTCCCTGGACAGGGAGTGGATATTTCAGGGATGGGGCAGGGCCTGAGGAAGAGCCAGGAGGCAGGAGGAGAGGATCTGGGGCAAGTTAAGACTTGCCTGATTTCCCCACTTGGGGTAGGAGGATGCTTTATCCCTCATGACCCCTGAAGCAAGTTGGTGGCACCCTCTCAGGGGCTGATCTGACTTTTCCCACCAGGGAACCAGCAGGGACCTCTCCCTGCAGCCCACAGTGGGGGAGCAGTGACCAAAGGCCCCACCATGGAGAACTGGGTGGTGGCTGGATGAAGCGCCCTGCCCTGAGAGTGATGACCCAGGGGAAGAGTTCCCTGCCAACAGCAGTGGCTGGAGCCCTTGGCTGAGTCACAGAGAAGCCCTGACCAGGACGCCGTTGGGGCTCCCAGGAGAGACAGGATGACTTCACCAAGTGGTGTGATGCTGGCCGGCAGGCGTGGAGATGGGCCAGCAAGCATCGGCCACCAAGCAGACACCCCTCTCCACAATGCTCTGCCCCAAACACACCCCCTGGCAGGATGGCTGCAGCTAGAGGGAGCAGGCGTAGATTCAAGGAAGTTCTTTAGCACTCTGGAGTGGAGTTAGGCCAGGAAGGCATTCTGGACACTTTCTCCCGGGGGTAAGGGTTAAGTTGCTGCTGCCCAGCCGCAGGGGCTGCACAACTGACTGCCAAAGGGTTTCCTGAAAGAATCTGAGCACTAGCCTTGGAAGAGCAGGAGGGAGTGCACTTTGTGTCATAACCAGGTCAGACGGGGAATCAGAAGACCTGGATTCTGGGCCTGGATCTGTGTGCACCGTGGGCAGGACCAATCTCTGTCTGGGCCTCAGTTTCTCCTTCAGATAATGAAGGGCCTGGGCTTAGACACCAAGAAAGCTTCTGTCCCTCTGTGTAGCTTCAAGACTGGACACCTAGACACAGAGGTCCCTTGGGAAGTTGCAGGCTCTGATTTCCCTTATTGGTGCCTGGAGAGGAGCAGAGCCCAGACCAAGGTCACACAGCAAGTTGAGGACATGCCCGTCATTTATACTGTGACCCAGAAGCCTGAGACCACTCTGCCGGCCCCTCCTTTTGCCCTTCCCACCCCTGGGTTTCTCTGCAGTAAATATTTGCAGCTCGATCCCACATTCTGCCCACCTGTCCTCTGTGGGCAGCCCCGCCACTGCCACTGGGCCCCGCCTGTCCCTGGATCACCAGGCCAGCCTCTTTGCTAGCCTCCAGCCACTGGTCTCCACCTCATGGCAGCCACGTAAGTACTTCTGGTCCTCGAGTCTGCCCAGGTCCCTGCCTCAGAACAACTGGGGCTCCTCATGCTCCAAAACAGGGAGGGAACCTCACTTCTTGAGGGCCCAGGCATCGTGAGTGTCCTCCCGATAGCTCCACACTAGCCTTGCCCAGCCCCTCTGCGAGATGTGGCCCCCACTGCCCTGCAGCTCCTCAGGGTGGCCTCACGAGCTGAGCTGATCCCTTCAGTTGTGATCTGAGGCCTGGCTGTGCCAGGCGGTCTGCTGAGCCATGTGACCTTGGGCAAGTCACCTCTCCTCTCTGTACTCCAGTCCCTTCTGCAAAACAAGGACAATAATTCCAATCTGACCTCTCTGGGTTGTTATGTGGGTTGAGAGGCTGTGTGAGAAAGCACCAGAACAATGCCTGGCCCCCAGCAGGTGCACAGTGACCTGGCAACACTCCTCCCAGAGTGTACCTATCATTCAGTCATTCGCCCAACAATACTGCACCAAGTTCCACCTGGAGCCAAGCCCTGTGCCGGGGAGCAATGGTGAATCAAGTGCCAGGGTGCCCACCACGGAGGCATTCCAGCAGAGGAGATGGGCACAGGGACCCTCAATCCCACAGTGCAGTCATGGCCATGGGGGCCCTGGAGGGGCACCTAAATCCCCACACCTCAAAGAAAACCGCCGCTGGCTGGTGAAGGATGAGCAGGAATTTGGCAGTAGGATCAGCATGGATAAAGGCATGAGGGCTGGAGTGAGCAGGGAGCCCAGAGCAGATCTGCATGGCTCAGGCCTATAAGAGGAGAGGGGTAGGAAGGGAGGTGGGGAGGCCCAAGGCACTGGACTGCCAGGCTAAGCAGCCTCTGTGGGTGATGGGTCAGGGACGGGTTTCATCAGGGGAGGGTGATGGTTGGATCTGGGTGTGAGAAGAATCCCTGGGCTAGGTGGGGGATGGCTGGGGCAGGGCCAGGCAGGCAGGGAAGAGACCACAGTGCAGGGGTGGGATCGTGGTCCAGGTGGGCAGATGGTGAGAACTGAGTAGGAAGGGGCAGGGGAATGGCAAAGAGGAGGCACACTGCTGCGGGATTTAGGAGGAAGGGTAGGATGACCTCCCACGTCGGGCACACTGCAGTCACTCATACCCACACACCCACCTTGAGCCTTAGTTTCCCCACATGTGAAATAGGAACAGGGGCCAAAAGAGCCCTGGAGGCCCTCTCTGCTCTCACACCCTGTGCTCTGTCAAGCAAGTGGCCTTCCTTGTTCTGGAGGAGGTGGAGCGAAGCCCATCCCCACCCCACCCAGCCCTGCTCCCAGTCTCATTACTGGAGATAGGGCCCAAGCACCAGGGCCAAGCAGGACAAGGGGTCTCACTCACCCAGGTGAGGGCAGGTAGCCCCGCCCTGGAGGCTGGATACACAGAGCTGCAGCGCCACCTACTGTCCACTCAGGACGAAGCCACCAGTCCCAGGAGCCTGGCTCTGACCTAAGTATTAAGTCCCAGTGGACTGAAACACAGCAAAGGGTTCCAACTGGGACCTACTGCCCCAGTTCCGCCCCCCAAGCCTACCCTCAGGCCTCTCCAGGTGGTTCACTGAACACAGAATGTTTCCTTCTCTAGTGGATTTTGATCACGTCATTCTCTTGCGCAGAAACGTTTCATGGCTCCTCACTGCCCTTGGATTCCACGCTTGCTCTTTAGCCTTGAATGCAATGCAATTCAAAGCCTTTCCCATCCCAGCCTCTGCTGACCTCTGCAGCCCCATTCCCTACGCAGCAAACTAGCAGCAGCTCACTAAACACTCCATATGTTCTCCAGCCTCACGGCTTTGTACATATTCTTGCCTCTGCTTAAATCAATTTTCTCTGCCTTTTTGGCTTACAAAACACCTACATGGCCATCAAGACCAGTGCAAATGTCACCTCTTCTGTGAAGCCTTCCTTAACATACCTTTTCCCCAAAATTCACTACTGAACACAGAACCTACCTGCAGTAAAGATTCAATCCCATCTTCCTCTGGGTCCCCACAGTCCCTGTGCAGTCCTTTATCCCTGCATAGGCCAACGAATGTTTCTGAGCTCATCTCTTGGTTTCCCCAGGCTCTGAGCTTCTCAAGGGAAGAGACTATGTGTAACCTATTGATTCCCAGCATAGGAGTATTGAATAAAGTTGTATTTATTAAGCATCTACTATGTGCCATTGGACAGGCACTTTCCCTTGCTTTACCTCATTACCGTGACTCAGTTCACCTGTGCTGAACGTGGCGTCTTTACCACTTTGCTCCTGCTCTTCCTGTCAGCCAAGGGCCCTGCCATGAGCCTGCCACATGACCATGGGGAGCTCACTCAACTTTCATCTTTTCACCTGTTACAGCTCCTTCACCTAGGACCTATCTAAATCCCATGGCTTTACTCACACGCATCTCACCCTGTTTTTCTCAAGATGCTCACCTCAATGCCCTGATACCTTCTGCAGCTGTTCCAAGCCATGCCCTTGCCAGTTTGTCATCTTAGATCTGTAGCTCTGGGCTGGCCTTCCAGGTATCGCTGCCTCCCAAGGAATCCAGGGCCCAATCCCACCAGATTCTAAGCCCTGCTGGAAGACAGGCCCCAGGTCTGGTCTCTGAAGGTCTGTAGGAGGGAGATACTCTTTCATCCCCATCAGGGTGTCCCAGGGGGAAGCCAGACTTGCAGGCTGGAGGGAGGAGGTCATGGCAGCCTGAGAATGGGCAATGCCATCCCACAGTGCTTGGGGTGTTCTGGGAGCCGTGGAAATCCACTGGAAACCGGATGACTGAGGGGAAGCAGTGGGGACTTTAGGGGTCATCCTGCCCACCCCTTTCTTGTCCAGGGTGCACACAGGGGCCCCAACTTGCCTGAAGTCATATAGGAAATCCACAGCAGGAGCCCAGGTATTCCAATCGCTGGCCTTAAAAATATCTCTATCCATTCCGTTACTGCTATCCAAAGTCCTAGGGAAGTTTCCAAGCCAATCAAGTAATGGGAAAAAAGCTCACTGAGCATACACCACATGCCAGGCATATAGAATCCTTCCAGAGAGGGATCATTACCCCCATTTTACAGAGGAGGAAAGTGAGGCTCAGAGGGAATGAATGACTTTCCGAGGTCACAAATCTGCATAGAACTGGGGCTCTCATGGGGTCTTAACCACCATGCCAGGCTCCCTTGAAGGCTGACACGCACAAATTAATTCCAGAACAAGACAAGACTGTAAATAACCAAATACACGTTTTGATGTTCTGAGAGCCATGAGGGAGCAGGGAAGGCTTCCTGGAGGTGGTGGGGTGGGGCACTCAGTGGGCTTTGGAAGAAGGATCCAATATCCAAGGGCAGATAGGGAAGGAGGGGGGTTTTGCAGGAAGAGGTATCACCCTCCCCTTTGCTTTCTACTTGGGAAAGGCCCCTCCCTCCCTCCATAGCCCTCTTCCTGATCCTCATCCAGTCTATCACCAAGTCCTACCCATTCTACCTCAGGAATTCTCTTTCTTTCCTCCCCTTTCCTCCATTCCCACTGCAATACCTGGGCCGAGGCATGTGACTTCTGCCTAGAGACTCCTCACCCACGCCCCTGTAACCACTCTATTCCACCTCCCACATCGAGCCAGAGTGGTCTTCCTTAAAAGCAAATGACTGGCTGGTCACAGTCCTGCTTAGAATCCTCCAGTGCCCACCCACCCCTCCAGCATGGTTTCAGAGGCACTGCTTGGACTGCCCCTGGCACCCTCTCCAGCCCCACCTTGAGACACTTCACCTTGAACTCAGTATTTCAGTGACACACAATATTTGAAATTTCCCCAGCCGCCACCCTCTTGGTCTTTGCATGTTCTTTTGCCTCTGTCCATCATGTTCTTTCCTCTTTCAGAGCTTAGCTTAAATGTCCCCAGGAGGTCTTCCCTGTCCCCTGGGCTGAGTGGGGAGCCCTCCCCCAGAGGCGCATAGCGGTGCGGGTTGGCCTGCCCTGCCCACGCCCGCCACAGCGCACGCACGCACCCCTCCAGCCCCAGGCTCTGCGGGCAGCGAGGTGCTGACATGCATCCAGGCTTCTCCTCCAGGGTTCCGCAGAGGAAGGTGGGCCAGGGCCAGAAGGCGCACTGGAAAGTCAGTTTCCACCCCTCCGGGCCCAGGGAATATTTATGGCCTGCTGGAGGTGCGGCGGGGGAGGTGGGGGCCGAGGCTGCCTAGCGGCGGCAAGCGCAGTACACTCAGGCCTCCTGCGGTCCCTGGCGGGGGTCAGCGCGTGCGGAAAGCGGCCTGAGCCCCCGGCCTCTGGCAGATTAGGAGGCGACTGCAGCCTGGAAGTGAAGAGCCGCCAGCTGTTTCCTTCCACCAGGGCGGACTGGACCGATGGAGGCGGACAGGATCTCGGGAGAGGCAGGTGTGGCAGCCGGGGCCGCTTCTCCCTCTGTGCTCCGCGTGTCAGCCCACTGTACACAGGCAGGAAACTGAGGTGGTCCCACGGCCAGAACTAAGAGAGGCGGTGCTGACTCCAAGCCCGCTCTGCCCATCACGCCCCTTGGCATCACTGAAGACCAAGAGCAGCTCACTCTTAGGTCACCACAAGAATCCCAGGGGACAGTTGTTAACAGGCAGATTCCACGGCCCCACCTCCCAGAGATCAGGTAGGTCTAGGGTGGGACCCAATAATCAGCTTCTTAAAACAAGCAGACAGTCCACACTTTGTGAAACCTTGGTGAGGAGGTATTTTGGAATAGGAAGGTTCCTCTTGGCCTGGATAAAGAAGGGAGCCTAGACTTGGAAAGGAGGGATTTGGATCCTGAAGCCAAAGCTTTCCAGCGGAGTGATTAACTTCTCTGTGCCTTGATTTTCTCTTGCCCTAAAATGGAGATAACATTCAACCCACAAGCCTCTGTGATCTCAAAGAGACCTGTGTGAAAATGCTCTGCAAACTTCACCGCCAGCATTATTATTTCACTGCCAGTCCCTAGGTAGGGAGAGAAGGCAGCCTGAGACCACGAAGGCCATGAGTTCATACGCCACCACCTATGTAAAGGCGCCCTGATTCAGTCACTTGGGTCAAGACCTCCTTCCTCTGAACTGCACACCACTCCCTTACCCCTACTTGGCACTCCTTTCCTGTTCCTGGGGCTGACTCTGCAGTACATGTGCCATTTTTCACCAAAATGTGAGCTCCTCCTTTGGTGAGCCTCAAAGTCAGCAATAATGTCAGAGGGCTGGGTGGTGGAGACAAACTTGAGTTGAAGTCTCAGTTCTATCACTTACTAGCCATGGAATCTTGGTCTGTGGCTCCACCTCTCCAAGCCTCAAAAGCTGTAAAGTGTAAAGGTTTAAATGGAATATTGTCTATAAAACACTGTGATGTCTATCACTCAGCTGGCCCAACTTGGATAAAACAAAATACAAGACTGAGAAAGACATCACAAGAGATGGCTTTTAGAGCCAGGAAAGGTCTTAACAGGTCAAGAACTGGTGGGAAAGGGCCCCTATAGGCCCTTCTCCATATTCTGGTTATATTCTCTATTTACATTTATAAATTGGCAGCAGAGAATTCCTGCTCTGAAATGTGTTGTTGCTGTCCATTTAAAAATTGAACTAGTATAAAGCTAGGAAGTTGAACTCACACTGTAGCCTTTCCTGAAACCAACTAAAATGACAGCAAAGGGATTTATCAAAATATTGGAAACCAGGCCAGTCACAGTGGCTCATGCCTGTAATCCTAGCACTTTGGGAGGCTGAGCCAGGAGGATTGCTTGAGACTAGGAGTTCGAGACTAGCCTGAGCAAGAGTGAGACTTCTTCTCTACACAAAAACACAAAAATTAGCTGGGCATGGCAGCACACGCCTGTAGTCCCAGCTACTTGGGAGGCTGAGGCAGGAGGATTGCTCGAGCCTAGAAGTTTGAGGTTACAATGAGCTATGATCACACCACTGCACTCTAGCATGGATTATAGAGCAAGACCTTATCTCAAATAAATAAATAAGTAAAAATGAAAAAATATTGGAAACCAGACACAGTGAACAAGAATGGTAACTAACCGAATCCTGAACAGGCAACAAAGACAGCTGAAAAGCAGGTCAATTTACACTGTAAAACCCCTAAATGGTTAAGAAACAGGTTGCACCAGGTACTTCTGGAAAGTGGGTTGGTGGGTAGGCCACAAACAGGGAGATTGCTTAGAAATTTATTTAAGAAGCAATCAGATTCTCAGATACCTTTTCCCCTGGCAAAATGTTAATACTTCAGGCTGCAGATTAGAGGAGCTTTTCTCTTGACCAACTTGAAAGAAAAGACATGGAATGGCCCAAACAGATCCCTGTGCACAACCCCAATCCTGTTCAGAAGGTATCAAATCTCTTTTAGTGTCCCATTCTTAAATATGAGCAGACAGAAAAGGATAAGTAAGCATTTGAGGAAAGCCTGTAATAAGAAAGAAGTCAAAATAACAGGGGAAACAAAAAAGGAACTTAGAAGATAGAAACTACACAAGATGCAAAAGACCTACAAGAGAAAAAAAACTATAATTAATGTCCTAAGAAATAAGATATTGTGTCCATGAAAAACAATGGGATGCTACAAATAAAGAACTCTTGAAGGCCGGGCGCGGTGGCTCACGCCTGTAATCCTAGCACTCTGGGAGGCCGAGGTGGGCGGATCGTTTGAGCTCAGGAGTTCGAAACCAGCCTGAGCAAGAGCGAGACCCCATCTCTACTAAAAAATAGAAAGAAATT
>CAUYPO010091092.1:0-23227 GCA_963574435.1 Cheirogaleus major | reverse complement strand
GAGTTCAAAAAAAGTTATTAATATTCATTTTTTCAGCTTTTTTCTTGTTGTAGAGACAGGAATGAAGACTCCCAAGGTCTTTACATGTTGGAGTTAAAAACATACTGTATTTACTTTTTATGTTCATCTTTCTCCATAAACTCTAAGCTCTATAAGAACAAGATTATATCAGTTTTGCTCAACATTGTATTCAAGTACCTAGTTCAGGTTCTGGCACATAGTAAATACTCAATAAATAATTGTTAAATGGATGGACAAATGAATAACTCAAGTCCAAATACAAGTCCAATGATATTTCATATTTGATATATACATTTCCCTGGTCTTATCCCATCATTAGACAGTCTTTTTATTAATCCATATTGGTTGATTCATAGTGATCCTTTCAGTTGTACTTTTCTCTATTAGTGACAATTCAAGACTTTCTGCAATGCCTTTTTAGTGAAGAAAATGTCACAACCTCTTTCAGTATCCTATGTTTACCATCATCATTGCTAGGAATTTTTTCAGGCAATATTATTTATTGGGCTCACAGGGAACACTAGTGCTTTGATATCACAATGAATTTAAATAAAGAATATAAAACCAGGTTTTTCTCTGCCTTGTTAAATAGTTTGCCTCTCTAAATCTGCCTCTGCTAACTTCCTGACATTCACACTTTGTGACGTAACAAACTTTCTTTAAGCAAGGAAATAAGTCAAGCTTCAGGACTCTGCAGCTTGGGCAGCTAATCAAAGCTTCAGACTATCTAGATAGCAAGAGAAAGACATGCTTTCATGTGTGGCAGAATAATTACCTTGACTTGTTTACCACAAATCACATGATATTTAAAGGTCTATTAGTGAAGCCAAAAATAAATACAGGAGCCATTAAGAAACTACTGAGCAAGGTAGAAAAACCAAAGATCTCTATAGTTTTCCTTCTAGAAAAAGATTATTTACACATGCATGAAGCAGTATGTTATTTACACACTCTCTTACCTCTCATACACACTCCTTATTAAAGCTGGGTGTGTTAACTTTTCTCAAGTAAAGTACATAAGCCTCTGATGAGACTGTTATATATATTTTTTTTATTTCAAAATATTGTGGGAGTACAAATGTTTCTGGTTACATGTATTGATTTTGTTATGCTTGAGGCAGGGTTATAAGTATGCCCATCATCCAGATAGTGTTGACTGTATCCGTTAGATAGGTTTTCACTAACCCCCTACTTCCCCCTCCCACCTGCTTGATTTCCACTCAGTTTTACTTCCCTCTGTGCATATGTGTGCTCATCGGTCAGTTCCAGTTTAATAGCGAGTGCATGTGGTGTTTGTTTTTCCATTCTTTAGATACTTCACTTAGGATAATGGTCTCTAGTTCCATCCAAGTTTTTGCAAAATGCCTTAATTCATCCTTCTTCATGGCTGCATAGTATTCCACGGCATACCCCATTTTGTTAATACACTCATGAATTGATGGGCACTTGGGTTGATTCCACATCTTTGCAATTGCGAATTGTGCTGCAATAAATGTTTGCATGCAGGTGTCTTTTTGATAAAATTATTTCTTTTCCTTTGGGTAAATACCCAATAGAGGGATTGCTTAATGAATCTGTAGGTCTACTTTTAGTACTTTGAGGAATTTCCATACTGTTTTCCATAGAGGTTGTACTAATTTTCAATCCCACCAACAGATTTTTTAACACACAAATATGATAGATAGAGAGATAGAAAGAAAGATGATAGATAGATAGATAACCCAAAATTGTCACAATAGTTATTTCTGCATGATGGTATTTATCTTCTTTCTAAATATATTTTCTGATTTTCTATTATGCATACATATTTTGTAATTTTTTAATAAAGAAGATGTACTCAAATATAGTCATTATCTTAGTGCCCTGATTTGGTCTATTGCCATATCCAGTTGGTATTATGGTGGCTTGGAGGGCCAGGGTGTCTCACAACTAAAAAGAATAGCAATGTTGTTAGAGACCCTGAATATGAAGTCATGAGTATAATCTCCCAAGGATAGATGTGACTAGAAGTGGTTCTTTTGTTCTCTCTCATTCAAAGATGAAGCTAAAATATACAAAGCAGGAAATGGAGCAGAGTTTGAATATCATACTAAGAGAGCAATGTCAAGATAACAAAATTTCTGTGGCAGAAACAAAGCTAGAATTGGGAAAGTTTAGGTATAGATGTAGTCTTCACACTGGGGTATAATTTTAAGGGAATTCGTTTTCAAATTCTCAACTTTTGTACATACTCTTTCCCATCATCAAGTAGATTTCCTCACCCATGTTTCCTTTTAAAATAACTCTTCCCCATTTCACAGAAGAAAGACACCCCAGTGACTCATCCTGACTGCATGTCATCATACTAAGGTATAAAACATCTAGGGCACCAAAAAACAAAATTAAAATAGTGTATGCAGAAAAACCTTCTTTGTTGATTAATCAAGCTTCTTTCTGTCTTTCTCTGTCTCATCCATATTTCTGATAAAAGCCAAAGCATATAGATTAGAAATGGGATATGTTGGCTTTTGCGAGAATGTTTTCGAATTAGATATATTATAGAGTGGGCAGTCTTCACTTCTTCCTTTTTCTAGACTCTTTTCAAAGAAAATCTTGCTCCCTGAGGGAGAATCTGAGGAGAAAATATTGAAGAAAGCATTATTAAGTAATGCTAGAAGCTAAAAATTGCTTTTCTAAAATGAGTAATTTTTTCAGATATTTATAATGTTCATAAATGAAAGGCACCTTTTTGTCAAAGTAGTATAGCTTAATGACACTAAGTCTTCTTAAGAGTATCTGGAATATTTTCCAGAACTATTGAATTTTTTCTAGTTCTAGTGAAAAGTACATCCACAGATAAAGATTTTATGTGATTTCTTTTAGATTTGGTATGCACTATTCAACAAGGTCATTAAAGTGTAACTTCTCAAATCAGACCCTAAAATATTTATTGTAATCATATATCAGTTCATTTTATAAAGTGGTGAACTAAACTCCTATTATAAAATATGCAATTACATGCTAGTTGTCATGCCAATTTAGCAATAAAAACATTTTTCTTCCATAAGACACACAGAAAATTTTTATTATTTTGTCAAAAAAAATTGATGGAGTTCTTAATATTTATTTATATATGATACTTATTTAGCAGTTCCCAAAACCTGATACTAAAGTTCAATGCATGTCTACAAACTCATTTAGGAAAGGCATACCATATTTAATTTATTTTACTCCTCACTTGACAACTACTTATTTTAACTATCCATCACATAAGATATCGGATATTACATATTATATGACATTATTACAAATTTAGAAATAAAAAATGACATGATATATTTTATATGACATATTTCATATGACACGATATATAAAATTGATACATTAATTACATTACATATCATTTTTTTTTTGAGACAGAGTCTCACTCTGTTGCCCAGGATGGAGTGCCGTGGCATCAGAAATTATATTATATATCATCTTAAATGAGACTTGGCTGTTTTGAGGGATCTATCTTACAAGATGCATGCCATAATTTATTTTTCAGTGCTTTTCATATAGTTGTTGAAACACATGTTAATCTATTTATGTGAATTAAAAAATAAAGCTAGTACTTTGGGAGGCCAAGGCAGGAAGATTGCCTGAGGCCAGGAGTTTGAAACCAGCCTGGGCAACATAGTGAGACTCCGTCTGTACAAAAAATAAACAAAATAAGATAAAGCTAGACTTTTTCTAACAATGATTAAGCTTGATTTGGTTGATTGGTTTACCAAGGAGTACTGGCTTTGCTAAATAAGTTACAGAGTGGAAATTTAATTGGATGAACTAAATTAGAATCCCTAAACTTTCGATAAAAATATGTTTAAAGGAAATAGAATATGAGAGATACAGCATTTTACCAAACTATTCTATTGGCAAAGGTATGTTGAAGTTATTACTACTTCATGTCCTAGTTCTTCTTCACTGTATTGGGTTAAACTATATGTCTCTAAGTGCAAAAATAACAGATATAATTAATAACCATGTAAAAAGTATTGCTAAAGCATTTTTGGCACAGTTCCCAGAAGCTGAGAAAATGAATGACTCCAACAATTGTGTAACAAATTTTTGCAATTGAGTTGATTTTAAATTCTTTGCTTTCAACAAAATTGAAGGTCGACCTCATAGAATATTCAACTAATAAATTATTAAAAACGATTTTTGATGCTAGACCACTTTGAGGCGTTTGGTATATAACTCAGAAAGTGGTCAAAGAATTAAGGAAAATCACTATAACAAAATCCATTCCATTCTCATCTACTTATCTGTGTAAATTAATGCTGAACCCTCCCTATCTCACTCAATCACTTAGTAATATTCATCTAGAGTTGCATTAACTAATTGAAAAAAAAGTGCCATTCATCTCAGAAAGTGCTTAAATTGTCTTTGTTTAATAATTATCAAAAATTGTACCAGTGTATATCATTTTAATCAAATTACATACTCATAGTGCAATGATAACATTATCCAGAACATATATTTTAAGAAGAAAATATTTTAATTTAAATTTGTAAACATAATTTTGTTAAAAAGAAGTATGATAAGGGGCCAATAAAATAATTTTAAGCATAAAAATGTGTTTTCTTAACATAACACTCTATGGGGAAAGTAGAATAAAATTTATAGCTCAAAGAGAAAATGATGTTCAATTTCTTGAAATTAAAAAAATATTCTTTTTATTTTTAAATCAAATGGAGGTAGCTATCAAATTGCTAGGGTATTTAGATTCCAATGTATAAAATAAAAAGAGCATTTTAACAATTTTTAAAATATTAATATTGAAATATTTCAGAAATTATATCCTTGCATTTCCTTAAATTAATGATTAAAAATTCAAAATAATGATTAAAAATTAACTACTCCTAGTCTATTAAGGACATCAAACTAACCTCAGTAGAAGGCCATCCTATAAAACACCTAACCAGTACTCCTCAAAACTGTCAAGGTCATCAAAAACAAAGACACACACAAAAGAACAAAAGGAAATTTTTGGAAATGCTGGATATGTTTAGTATCTTGATTGTGGTGATGGTATCATAGATGTATACATATGTCTAAACTCATCAAAATGTATACATTAAACACGTGCAAATTTTTATAAATAAATTATACCTCAATAATATTTAAATAAATAAATAAAAATGGCATGCTGAGTAATTTTATTTTTATATATATTACACAATTAATAGTAAAATATACCTAACTGTAAAAAAGAAAGAAAGAAAAAAAAAAGGAATGTCTGAGAAATTGTCACAGCCAAGAAGAGATTAAGGAGATGTGAAGACTAAGTGTGATATAGTATCTAGAATGGGATCCTCAAACAGAAGAGACATTAGGTAAAAACTAAGGAAATCTGAATAAAGTATTGACTTTAGTTCATAATAATGCATCAATATTGGTTCATTAATTGTAATGAACGTACTACCTTAATGGTAAGATGTTAGTAATGAGAGAAACTTGGTACAAGAATACAGGTATATTCTCTGTACTATCTTTTTTGTGTAAATATAAAACTGTTCTTAAAAATAAAGTTTATTTAAAAATTAATTACTAAATATATGTAAGCCTAAAATATGCAAAAAGGTACATAGTGGGTTTTTTTAAATATTTAGTGGGTATCCACGAGCAAACATGTTTTAAGTACGCAAGTTCTTACCTCTGCAACTTTCTAATCATGTTAAGTGGAATAAATGATTTAACCTCTCTCTGCCTCAGTTTTCCCATCTAAAAAAATTACTTCTTACTAAGATTATTGAGAGGATTAAAATCATGTATGTAAAATGCCTGGCATTTAGTAAGCACATAAAAGTAGCTGTTACTGCTTTCATGCTTCCTGTTAAAATACACTTAGCATAATACCATTCATGTAATGAACCAGCATAATATTCTGTGGAATATCAAGACAATCATGATCCCTTTAGACTATGAAAAAGGTAAGAGAATGGACACAGCTCTAGGGCAAACCATAAATATACACTGTTGACCCTGACATGTAAACACATACTGTTTCTAATTTTTTTTAGTGATGAAGGTGGAAACAAAAGCATTTGATAAGTCAGTAGTTATATAGCAAGTTCTAGAAATGTGATTGCTCCAATAAAGATACCACACCTAGAACTTCAGGTGCAATTAGCATTACCACCTAATTAAATTTGTATAATCTGCATTACTCACATGCCTTTTGTATGGTCCAAATCAATAAGTTAAATGAGAATGTGATAGAACCCTCTCTATCTGTGCATTTTTCCAATGTTCGATGGTGGTACTAATCTCTGTAATTCACCAGAGATATGATATCACTTTCAGTTTACTATCTTGGTAAAGTAGGATAGTTTCAGGAGCTTCTACTTGGACTTTCCTAGCCTGCATGCCACAGATTAAAGAACTAATGTGGGTATTCTTACATTTGCATATATTTTAAATATATATTCATAATATATACTTTAAATATATATAACATAAGTATATTTTACTCATATATTTGGATATAGATTCCAGGCCTAGAAAAGTAACCAGAGGATGGGTCCCCTTTTAAGATACAGATTTAAGCCAAGATTCCATCTTTGACTTAATAATCACCAATCTGACCCCATCAATTCAGTTAGCATTTTATCCTTCCAGAGATTAGCAATAGTTTGTCACTAGATAACAGCTCCTGGAAAAATCTGAGTATTTCTCTCCCCCATCGCAGTCACTCTAATAATGGCCACAGGAGATAGGGACTGCTTCAAAGCTATCAAGGAAGCATTCTGGTTCTTCATATGCTCTCAATTTTATATCACAGCTTTCAGTTATTCTTGTTTGAAATGCATGTTTTCAAGGACTATCACAGGAAGCTAGATGATTCCACATTATTTATAGTTATTATTTTCAACATAACAACTAAGTTACAATGTCTTTCCCTCTGCTCGTACTTTATCAGCCTGCACTTGCCACCACCGGTGATAACTGGAGTGATCCTGATGCCACTGCGTGCCATGATTTACCTGTGTCTTATTCCCTTAGGCAAGAAAACTATTCCTAAAATACGTGAACAACTGAATTCTAGAATCCTACTTTAAGGCAAGGAGCAGTCCACTGAAATTTATACTTGTTTCAACATTCACTGGGTGACCAGGCAGTGTGGCTGTGGTTAAAGAAAGTGCCACCCAGGGAAGAAACCAGTGTGTGAGTCAAAATCACTGAGAATGGAAAACACACAGGTTCAAGTGAGACAGCATGTACTTAAAGCAAGAGGAGAGAAAGAATACATAAGATCCAGCCTCTTGCAAAGCATCAGTCCCCTGTGACAAGTGGGGGACTCTGCAGCCATTACAGGCAATGCAGCTGCACACCTGCCACTTCATGTTGTAGTAGCAGGTCCTGCAGTAACAGGACCCCTCCTCCTCCTCCTCCTCCTCCATGAGGTCTGAAATACAGAAAGCTGAGGTGTGCCCGAGGGCCACTGATGCATATGCTTAATGTGCTTAAGCAGAACAAAGGAGTTATACATTGAGTCCCTCAACCCACTCTCCTCCTTTCAACATCCTATCAGTATTCCAACTGAACAAACCTCACCTGAAGCCAGAAGTCAAGGGAGTCTGATGATGTACCCCATACAATTCAGCCATCCAAGGCAGAGAGCAAGGTAGAGAGGCTGGTGCAAAGTAGATTCAAAGAGGCAAACAAAAACTATCTAAAGTATCTTTCCGCAAAGCTCAGAGCAAGGTATATCCTAGTACTGCAATGTCATCTGTCCTTGTTGTTATCAGCTGAGAAGAACATCATCCTCTCTGGTCCTCACTAGTATAGTCAACGTCCTGATATGTTCACATCTTATGTGGCATACAGGTCCCTTTTCATCTTTGCTGTTGCAACACTTCAGTCCTCACTCTGAGGCCCCTTTAGGTCCACTGGCTCTTACTCAGACACATCCACTCACATGTGAGAGACATGGGAACATTTTGCAGTTCTCCAGTTCCATGCTGAGGTGGAAAGAAATTTGATAGAGCTACCTCAGGACCTTTTGACCAAGATATGATACACTGCCCTCTCCACTCTGACTCTTCTGAGCCGTGTTGAGAATAGGAACTAAGTTAGGAAGTACTCAGTGAGAAGTAAAGTCTTTTTTAGGTTATACCGAGGAAGTGCTCTCTTGCATGGGATCCCATGGAAAGGATCCTGCAACTCTGTCTGGGGTTCTAGCATTCTGTAGGAGATAGAAGGTGGAGAGTGGGGAGTGTGGAAGTGCAGCATTGAAGCTTCTTATCTGGAACATTCCCCTGTAACTAATTCTATATCTTCATGTCTAACTTTCTTACATATTCCATGCCCAGGTAATTTTTATAACCTCTAGTAATGGGGAATAAGTTTGCCTTGGAAAATATTCTTCCAAATCCATGTTTCATGGCAAAATCTCCACTCTTAGTGTCCAAAGACAAAACTTCACTTCTACTATTCTCCTGACTTATGACCACCTCTTCTTGAAGCAGTGAAGATGGGCTGTCCTAGCTGCCTAAGGTGGGGGCAAAACCACTGCCTGTAAGAAAGTATGGAGGGAAAAAATATGTCAGCTAATAATTCACAATACTCACCCAAGGTCTTTTCTTCAAGGACTCTAACATGGTGCACACTAATCCTTTTCTATCCATTTTCCATAGTAAACTCAAGAATTATTATGAAGATAATAGCCAGCATTTCTTCAGCACATATTGAAAGGGGTGGCCTTACAAAGATAACAGGAAAATACCTAATCCTACAATTTCCCCAGTAACGGTTAAAGATCAACTCTATGAGTTCTCTCACTAACAGGTAACTTGCAGGAGTTCTGTTTTACACAACCTCTGAAAAGAGCTGACTGAATGGAAAGGAGATGTAAATCTCTCTCCTTCAAAATTGTTATTTTGAAAATCTGCTTTTACAGAGTTCCTGAGTAACAGCAGGAGAAGGAACTACAGCCTCAACCATATCTCGAGGATGGAGTCACATCTCCTGTGATAATTCCTTCTCCAAGGAAAGGCAGGAAACCAACTCTTGGACTTTGACATCCTTGCAGTTTTTGTTATCTACCTGCTGCCGCTTTTGTTATCAACTGACAGCCACCACTATTTTTTCTCTTTATCCCCCTTAACATCATGAAGCCACTTGGCCTCGCTGCTGGCATCTCCCTTCTCTTTCTTTGGGATGCCACACCATCTCTCTGCTCTCCCCGCCACCCCCATTCTCTTGGTCCTTCTAAAGGATAAAATAAATTTTACTTATATATCTTAATCCCTATGTGAGAAATCTTTCTCTACCCACGCCATGAGCACTTATTAGCCTTTCCACCCTAACACTTACTCTATGCACTATATATAATTTTTTTAATCAAATAATTTAATGTATATAAAGTCCCTCATACAGATAAGCTCAATAAATATGAAGTCTCTTCTTTCACACACTACTCACATTGTTGGTGTTCACCTCATTAAAAAATAAATATTGATATGAATAAACATGTAAAAGATACAAGGGTAATTACATAGCAAACTAGAATCATTTATTCCTGAATACTGTTTAATAACTTGAATAAAATAGAAGATAAAGGTGTTGGTTTACACTTCAGTCTCAGCTATGGCTCCCTCCACCACTTAGGGGACCTGCTCCTGTTACAGCTTAATAATCCTATGTCTTTGACATAGTCTTTTGGCAATAGACATATTCTCTGCAGTGCCTTAGACCTGCTCATATTTTAAAGGGATGATACTTAACATCTATCATCTTAATAGTCTACTTTAAAATGTACATTGAGCTGGACAGCAGTAACATGAATTAAGTTTGAGAGATAAACGGGTTTTTAAATGTCATTTCATAATTAATTTTTATAACTAAGATTTCCTTTAAAGAAAATATCTTCTTTTTAAATTACGTGTATATCTTGATAGCATTCCTAGTGTCAAAGAACAAAATTTCAACAAATTGATTTGAGAAAAATTGAATTAGATTTTATTAGTGATTCATGAACCAGACGGAATCTAGTCTACAATACAGAAAGGAGCTCCACTGGGTGCTGCAGAACAATGGGCTTTTCTAAGGTAGCTTGGGCAGGAACAAGGAAATGGCATACTGCCAAACATATGATTGGTTATCATTAGGTTACTTCCTTGTAGTTTAAATGAAATCTTGATGGCTTAATGGGATTTGGCTATTAACTCTCTCCAGATTTATCAGATGGTCAGATCCTACAAGTAAACAGCTTAGGTTTCCATTTGGTGATGTGGAACCTTAGCATGGGTGACTCCACTTTGGATTGGTCTCTTGGGGCCTAGTGCAGGAGTTCAGTTCAAATCAATAGCCTTCCATAAATTTTATTTAAAACTAGCAACCAAAACCTGCATTCTTTAAACTTACACTATCCATCAACCAAATCTGTACTGTGTACTTATGTAGACCTACTACATGAAAGGTGTAGTGCTAAGCATTTTGGAAGAAATTTTAAAAATCTAAAATTAGTCCTGCTCCTAGGAAGCTGACAACTTAGATAGGGAGACAATATATTAACATATGGAAAGTAAATAATAGCACAGAATTTTAAAAAGCACAATGATATCAACAATACAAGAAGTTGACAAGGCAAATTAGTTTTGGAATGGCAGTAAAAAAACAAAAATAGTGTCACAGTATCTTAAGAAAGCTTGATGATAATAATCCTCTCTCTAAAATCACATATTTACTATGTGTCAAGCACTATATTAATGTCTCACAAGTACTTCATTTTGTTTTCATGATCCATCCTACAAAGTAGAAAATATTGTTATCATTTTCAGAGGTAAAGAAACTTGCATAAGGTTATACGGCTAGTTTAAGTGGCAGAGCTAGGAGGCAAACCCAGAGCCCAGACTCTTAATCAGTACATTATATTATCTAGTAGTATTTCATTTGGGCTTTGAATGACAGGTGAAGTTTGGGTGATAGTTATGAGCTTAACATTTATTTACATTATTACCAAGTCCCAGAAAATGTCATTTTTTATTTATTGTCTCATTTAATCTGTACAAAAAAACCTATGAAGTAGATATGATTATCATTTCTTTTTTACAGATGAGGTAATTACAATTTATACAGGTTAAGTAATTTTCCCACACTGCACAGCTAATGGTTAATGGTAAAATAAATATTTCAACTCATAAGTCTTGACAAAGTAGAACAGGAGAGCATTTAGACAAAAGGAGTAGCTAATGTATTACTGGAGAGTAAGGTTGGATCAGTGTGGGAAGACCCCTGAATGCGGAGATAAGGAGATAAGGAGTTTGAACTTCATCTGGTTGATAATAGGGAGTTACTAAAAGGTGTTAACTGGAAATTACCCTTATGGAATGACTTCTGGGTAAAACTAGTAGAGTTTATTTGTTTAAGGGCAAAATTTGTGCCAAATCCTCTCACTGCTCTCTGGTTATGGTTATCCACAGTAGGTCTGGGGCGATCTAGCACCAGCAGGGAGAATTAAACAGGGCTAAGACAAACACTCTCTGTTATGGGGTAACAGCTCTATGTGTGTGGGGGTGGGGTGGGGAGGGGGGACTTCTCTCCATAAGAGGGAAGAGAGCCAAGATGTTTCCCAGATAGTTACAGCCTTGAGAGAGCTAGTCACCTATTTGTGATACAATAGCTATTTCTCTTGGTTACTTGTGCTATTTCTGATATCAGGACTTAAAATTAAGATCCTCCTTTTCCAGAACTTAAATGTGCCTGACCACCTGATCCTTTCTGACTCAGCAGAATATTTTGAGCTTCAACTTCTTCCTTGCTTAGCCTATAAAAGCCACTGATATTTATATCCAGTCTGTGCCTCTTTGAACATGACTTCTCACCCTGCTGTCCTATCACCTAGATAAGCCAGACCCTTTGTGGTCTTGGTTTCTCCTGGCTAGTCTTGAATTGCCTTCAGTCCTCTGATTATCTTAGGATATTAATCTGGTGACAGTAATAGAACAAGCTAGAGGAGGAAAACATATGATACAAGGAGGCTAGATGGGAAATTATTGAATTGTTTACTTGTGAGATAAGAGCTGCAAACAGAATGAAGGCAGTGTGAACAGGAAGCTGCTAAACACTTTTCAAAGAAACAACAGGATTAACTGACTAGTGGGTAGGGGTGAAAAGGAAAATGAAGAATTCAGGAGTGAATTTGCAGTTTCATGGCAAGTTAAGACGGAGAATGGTACCATGTTAGGTTGGAAGGATGGGAATTTAACTGTAGACATGTTGAGCTTTAATGTGGCCACTGAATATTCAAATGCGAATGTCCACTGGGCAGTTGGAAATGAAGGACCTGAGCCCAGGAGAACCATCAGAGCTGGAACTATTGATTAGCAATTGTTTACACAGTGAGGATCAGAGAAGCAAGGAAAATGAAAGAACTCTTCAACAGAAAAACATTTCACTGTGTAGATTTCCTCTGTATTTCTAGTAGCTAAAATGTCAGAGCACAGCAGGCCCTTTTATCCTCTTTATTTATGATTTCTTTTAGTTTTTCTTTTAGTCTTTCTTTTATAATGATTTCTTTTAGTTTTGAGGGTCAGATGAATGTGTGAGGAAAAAATAAATAAATAAATGAAGTCAACAGAGGTAATGAGTATAACCAAAAGAATAATGCTCTCTACAAAGGCATTTTCTCTAAAAAACCTCAATCATAAATCTTATTGAAGCACATTTCTACTTTCTGTTATACTAATAATACTGCAGTATAAAAAATACCACTTGAATTTTAATCCTCTTATTTTGACAATAAACTTGGTTGTATATTATGGTAACAGAATGGACTGATCTAAATATTCAACCATACATTCCAGAAAGATGTAATATGTATGACATGCATGGATTAAGAATTTTTAAAGAACCGTAAAATCTCAGTGTCTTATCTTTTACAAGAAAGCATAAGGCATACCATTTAATCTCTTTTTGATCATTCAAAAGGTACATTGAGATTATGAATTCCCTAGAGTCATCACTGAGGCCATAAATTTTCAATGGACTAGGAATGTGTCAAAGCATGAGATTCATTGGATTTTCTAATATAAAAAATTTTAGGTCATCATTTATTCTGTACTTTAGCAAAAGAGACAAATTAGTCTGTCCATAAGACATTTTTGGGTAGGTACAATTATGAACACTGTAGAAATAAAACACATTTATAACAAAGTTAGCTTTTGCTATATCATAAATTGATTTAGTATGATAATTAGAATGCTGTCACTTTAAGATTTCATCTTCTGGTGCCTCATTAGACACAAAAGCTCTTAGTAAAGATCTACTGTTACTTTGATTGATTAATCATGCATTGTCTTCTTAAGCATCTCTGAAGTATGATTGATTAAAATATATGACATTTAAAAATATATCTCAGATATAAAAATAGAGACTTTTAAATTAATTCTATAGTCTTAAGTTCCCTTTGACAAGAAAAAGTGATAAAATGAGCAAACCTAAGGAAGTCTACATGGGACTCCCCACTACTGGTTGGGCAACTAACTGCCTAAGAAAAAAGGACCATTTCTGTGAAACTTGAAGAATTTCACTGTTTTTCTTCTGAAATAAAATCCTTTTTCTAGTGCTTCTCCAGCAGTATAAAACACACTAAGTCAATACATGGGAACTATAAAATTTAAATCCATGCACAAAAACCTCAGATTATAAATAATAAATATATAACCAAAATAATTGTCTCCACCTACTTGGGCTGGAAACTCAGACTGTAGCTGCTGGGACAGCCTCCTGCAGCTGAGGTTAAGAAGTAAGTGAGGCCTGGGCAGCAATGGCCACTACCAAAAAGCAAGCGCTGCACTGCTAGGATCTGAGATGGAGACATGTACAGAGAATGAGTTGCCATAGGGACTTGATTGAGAGCTGGGTGTGGTCTCCTGCAGCCAGGGGAAGGGGGGAACCCCATTAGCCTGGGGTATGAAAGGAAAACATGTTCCCTGCCCCCTGGCCCAGGCTGTGACCACTGAGGGAGGCCTCTCCAGCTCTGGTGGAGAGGCCTCAGTACAGCTGCTACCACACCTCACCCAAGGACTTTGCCTGAAGCCTGAGGATCACCTTATCCCCACTCTCCATGGTTGTTACCTACTCTCACCACTGGGAGTCCTGAGTATAAGCCCATTCAACTGGCTTTGCCCCCACTCCCACCCAAGACAGAGCACATAGCCCAGGGTCCCGAGGATTGCCCAACTCAATCCACCACCTTGGGCACCTGAACACTCTCCAGGGATGCAAGGATGGTTCACCATGTGCAAATCAACAAATGTGCTACACCACATTAACAAAATTAAAGACCAAAACCACATGATCATCTCAACAGACACAAAAAGCATTTGAGTCATGCATCCCTTTATGATAAAAATTCAGCATCCCTTCATGATAAAAACTTTCAACAAACTAGACATAGAAGAAAACATACCTCAAAATAATAAAAGCCATGTATGACAAACCCCAGCTAATATCATACTGAATGGGGAAAAGTTGAAAGTCTTTCCTTTAAGAACTGGAACAAGACAAGGATACCTACTTTCACCACTCCTATTCAGCTAGTACTGGAAGTATGAACCACAGCAATCAGGCAAGAGAAAGAAACAAAAAGTGTCCAGATTGGAAAAGATGAAGTCAAATTGTCCCTCTTCAATGATGATATAATCTCTTTTTCCTGAGGAGTTTTTAAAAATTCCAATATATTTAGGGGGTACAAATATAGTTTTATTACATGGATATATTGTATAACAGTGAGGTCTGGGCTTTTAGTGTACCCATCACTCAAATAGTGTACATTATATCCAATAGGTAATTTTTGATTCCTCAGCCCCCTCCCACTCTCCCACCTTTGGAATCTTCACTATTATTCCACTTTGTATGTATTTGGTTTTATTTCTGGGTTCTCTATTCCTTTCCATTGATCTATGTGTCTACTTTTATACTAGTACCATGCTGTTTTGGTTACTATAGGCTTGTAGTATAATTTGAAGTCAGGTAATGTGATGCTTTGTTATGATCTTGTATCTAGAAAAACCTAACAACTCCACCAAAAAACTCTTGGATCTGATAAATGAGTTCAAAAAGTTTCAGGATTCAAAATCAATGCAAAAAAAATCAGTAGTGTTTCTATACACTATTAATGATCTATTTGAGAAAGAAATCAAGATGATAATCCAATTTATAATAGCTACATAAAATAATAAAATACCTAGAATTAAATTTAACCAAGAAAAACTATAAAACACTGATGAAAGAATTCTAGATGACACAATCGAATGGAAAAACATCCCATGCTCAAGGATCAGAAGAATTAATATAGTTAAAATGACTATACTATCCATAGCAATCTATAGATTCAATGCAATTCCTATCAAAATACTAATGTCGCTCTTCACGGAATTAGAAAAAACAATCCTAAAATTTATATAGAACCAAAAAGATACCAAATAGCCAAAGCAATCCTAAGCAAAAAGAACAAAACTGCAGGTATCACATACCTGACTACAAAATATATTACAAGGCTATAATAAGCAAAATAACATGGTATTGTTATAAAAACACATACAAAGACCAATGGAAAGAATAAAGAACTTAGATATAAAGTCACATATTTACAACCAACTGATCTTTGACAAAGCCAATAAGAACTTACATTGGGAAGGGCACCCTCTTCAATAAATGATGCTAGAAAAATTGGATAGCCACATGTAGAAAAATAAAACTGGACCCTTATCACTCACCATATACAAAAATCAACTCAAAATGGATTAAAGACTTAAACATAAGACCTGATGCTATAAAAATACTAAGACCTCAAAAGCACAGGCAACAGAAACAAAAATAGACAAATGAAATCTAATTAAACTAAATAGCTTCTGCACAGCAAAAGAAATAATCAAGAGTGAAGACAGAACCCATTGAATGGAAGAAAATATTTGAAACTATTCAGCTGACAGGGAACTAACATGCATAATATTCAAGAAACTCAAATAATTCAACAGGAATAAAACCAAATAATCCCAATAAAAAGTGGGCAAAGGACATGAAAAGATATTTCTCAAAAGAAGATATACAAATGGCTAACAAGTATATGAAAAAATGCTCCACATCATTAATAATCAGAGAAATACAAGTAAAAACCACAATGAGATATCATCTCATACCAGTCATAATAGCTATTATTAAAAAGGCAAAAAATATCAGATTTTGGCAAAGATGAGGAGAAAAGAGGGAACTCTTATGCACTGTTAGTGAGAATCTAAACTAGTATAGCCACTATGGAAATCAGCATAGAGGTTTCTCAAAAACTAAAAATACAATTACCATTTGATCCAGCAATCCCACTACTGGGTATCTACTCAACAGAAAATAAATCAATATATCAAAGGGATACCTGCACTTGCATATTTATTGCAGTACTAGTTACATTAGCAAAGATATGGAATTAATCTAAGTGTCCATCAATGGATGAATAGAAAAAGGAAATGTGTTATATATACACACAGAATACAATTCAACGATAAAAAGGATGAAATCATGCCATTTGTAGTAACATGGATGGAACTGGAGGTTATTATCTTAAGTGAAAGAAGCCAGGAACACAAAAACAAATATCACATGTTCTCACTCATATATGGAAGCTAACAAATGTGAACACCTGGAGGTAGAGAATAGAAAAATAGACAACAGAGACTAGGAATGGTGAGTGGAGGGGAGTGGGCAAGATGAAGAGAAGTTAGTTAAAGGGTACAAACATCCAGTAAGATAGAAGGAATAAATTCAATTTTTGTAGCATAGTAGAATGACTATACTTAAAAAAATGTATTGTACTTGGGTGATGTACTCCCTAAATACCATGACTTGATCACTATGCATTACATAAATGTAAAAAATTTCTTATGTATATCATAAATTTGCTCCTCTCCATCACTCTCAAACCCTTTCATTTCCTTTATATTTTTCATAGTACTTACCATCATCTGAAGATATTTGTTTATATGTTTATCTATCTTCTCATTCCCCATGCTCATCCTCAGGAGATTATAAGCTATCTGCTTTTTTCAGGAAATACTGTTGAATGAGGGGAGAAATGAGTTTTCATATCTGATAGAGCCAGTTGGTGACAAGTTGTAGTTGATTTTATCTTAGAACTTTCAGAATAAGCATCTTGAGTCTTTTAGAATGCTTAAAGAGGAAACTCTTTGATTTCCCTGAGCCATCTAAAAAATTGTCTTGTGTGGGTTGTTTTTTTGATGGATACAAAATGGAAAAATAATTGAGACTTATTTTAACCCTAAATTTAAGGACTTTTTAAATGTGCTAATTATGGAAGGCAAAAGTTCAACAGTATTTCTTGAATATTTACCATGTGTGAGGCATTTTTCAAGCTACTGGAAACTAGTTGCTGGAGATAAAGTGATGAACAAAGCAGATAGCATAAGGTTTGCCTTCCTTCCTTTACCTTGCATTCATTCTCCATCTCCGCAATATTCTTTACTATGGGAGTTTGGACTAATGTTTCCCCTTTTTATTTTACTTTTTAAAGGAGGCAGTAGAGCATAGTGGATAAGAGATTTTAAGCTGTGAGAATATGTGTAGGTTATTTGGCTTCTCGGTACTTCAGTTTAATGGAGATGGAAAAAAAAATAGTGCCTATCTCATGTTATTGTGAAGATTAAATGAACTGATACATGAAGAGCCCTTAGAATGGTACTTAGCAAATGTGGGTACACAATAACTACAAGCTATGATTACAATCATCATAATAAAATAGTCTACATAAGGCTTGTTTACTAGTATTCTTTGACAAATATAATGTTGAAATATCTTGTGATGACATGGATGGATTTTCAAATTTAACACATTTCTTATAAATTATTCAAAATAATGGGAAGGCATAAATTGCAGAACACACAAATGTGAATAGGGATATAGCCACTGCATGAGGAATATAAAGAAGAACAGGAACATGCACAGGTAGGTTGGTATATTTGAAAGTGGGAAAATATTACCCTGAAGTAATCATTCAGAAAATATTAAGTTCTTACTATGCACCAGACATTACACCAGGCACCCTAGCCTAAACAGCAGTGCTGAACAAAACACCTAAGAGTTTGAGGTGAGACAGCTGGGGCAGATGAGTGAGGAAGGAGATGGGAAGGCTTGAAAAGAGTAAAAATGAGAAAAATGAACACTTTAGGGAAATATCATAAAGTTTTGATGCTATGCTGAGTATATATTTCAGTTTTAAGTGAATTTAAAGTATAGGTAATTTGGTCCAATTGTATAATTTCTTCAGTAGCCTTCAGCTATTCTAGTACGGGCACAGAGAAGGCAGTGGTTGGCTGGATTTTGTGTCGATGACTTGCAAAGAAGTAATTATAATGACGGGTCATAAAATCTAAGTTGGATAGCCAGCAGTGATGATAAGAGGAGAGTATGGATAGGGGAAAATGATGTGATTAAAAAAATGAAAGTCTAGAGGGGGAAAATTAAGAGTTTCAGTAGGAGTTACAGAGTGAAGCAGCTGGAGGATGGGAGAGGACTACTTGAAGATTTTGAAGGTGGTGCATTTATTGGTGATAGGTTGCTAAGGGGCAATACAGAATTGTAAAACTAAGATAAGGTGGGAGCAAAGATCATTTTGTGAGAAGGTCAAGAAATATGCGCCCAAGATGCTAGATAGGTCATCCAGAAATTATTGAATCACTGATAATAATTGCAGGGGTAGGTGTAGAAGGGAAGGAAGTGAACCAGAAGCTCAAACTCAAATATCTACCAAGATCACACACTTGAGTGAAACATGTCATATGAAAGGCCTACTACTCAGCTCCAGCTTAATGTTGCCAGGCAGAATGTGGACTCAATATTCCTAGGGTTTATATCTTTTTCCAGACATTTTTTGGAAACACTTTGATGTTAATATAGTGCCTATCCCACAAAATCAACAACCATTTGTTACAAATAACTACAAATAGTTTGACCAATTTTTAAAATGAATCGTATGGCAACCCAGCTCCTCTAAATTGTCCAAGGTAGTTTATCATGAGTCTTTACTTTTATTCTCCCACATTTATTCACCCAAATGCTTTATGGTTCATAGGCAACACCTATGAACTCAAAGTTTACATAAAATTTCATCACGAAGTTTTTGGTTGTTGTTTTTTTATTTATTTTTTTTTTTTTTCCAAGCTGCATCACTGCACATCAAGAAGTCTTGAAGTATATAGGACCTTTTAGTGGTCTAGTTCATCCAGTACATTTGCTCTCCATGCAAGATAATTTTTCAGTAGACAGGAATTTATTTTACATATTAAATACGTGAAAGTTAAGTAATTACATAGGCTTTCTTTGGGGTCTTCACAATTCAGCTTCTAGCTAACTTGAGTTTTACTTTACTTTGGGGAGAAATGGTCATCATCTTCAAAGTCACTTTTCCCCCCATTATATTCCTGTTATACTGATTAAACAATCTAAACACTTGCATTTTTTCATTCATTTTGTTTTTTAATTGTTAAATTGTTACTCCAGTTGCCTTTTAAGCTACTAAGGGGTACAGAGCTAGACAATAGCAAAATCATCATGCCCATCCCTCCTATATAATTATGGAATCTCTAATGGTATTATCAAGTAAAACTGAGAATCCAGGTTCCATTTGTTCCTCTCTTGGTTCCTTTAGGACAATTGTTAGCTTTAGGGCCATAATCAGTATTGGGAGCACCCTCACCCACTACCTTGCTGAGTCAAGAGGTAAGTACATTCTTTTTGCTGAAACAACAAAAGAGTGGGACAGATAGAAAATAGAAATTTTCTTTTTGACTTTCATAGGGTGAATTTATCACTCTGCAAAACAAAAAGCTGTCTGATGATACTATAGCGTCTCTAAAACCAGAAAAATTATGGCACAAAATAAGTCTCTGAGTTGGAAAATAGTTTCCTGCAGATCTGGAGTAGTGCTTCTGCAATTCTATTTTTGATGATCAGAGTATCCTTACCAAATAAGCTTCCTTTAGAAGGGTCAAGGAAACTAACTGAACCCACATTATAAACAACAATGAGAACAGAAGTAGAAAGAAACCAGGAAAACAAGCATTATGTGCAATTGCTATTATTAACAGGTGGTGGGAGAAGGAAAGTCTCTGCTTAGTAGTAGGTCTATTTAGTGTTCGAAGCATGTGATGACCACCAGAGACACGGCAGTAGGTGAGGGCAGCAGCCAACTTTCAATTAGCGAGCTCATACAGAGAGGCAGTTTGTGCCTATGTTCTGCAGTGAGTGTATAGAAGAGATTCAAGAGGTAACTTTTCATTTACAAAGCCTTAGTTACCTCTGACTCCTTTTGCTTGGCAACAGCAGGTCAAAATTAATGGAAGAATTTTGTTTTCAAGTAGCAGCTCTGGGGATTTGGACTTATTCAAAGATCTATTTGTAGCTTTATATGACTTAGGCTTTAGTTGTCAAAATGATGTCTGTCCATTCTCATTTTCCAAGACGAAGCTTCAGCCATATGAGATAAAATAAATACAAATGATTACTTAGAGAAGTATTTTGACAAAGTCTAGAAATCATATTTTCTTCCATATACTTCTTCACTATATGCCTTATTCATTCCTTCCCTTCTCATCTAAGATTCAAGAAACAGTGGTCCCCACTTTTTAACTCTTATTTCATTACTTACTTTTCATTCCATAACTCACTAATCTTTTTCTACCTTCACCAAGACACTGAAACTGTTTGGCAAATGTCACCAGTGACCGATACCCTTTTCAGTCATTATCTTACTAGACTGTTTGCCTACTTCTGATAATGTGGATTTCTCCCTATCTTGAAACTCTTATTAAATAGAACTTATGGGAGGCCATTGTTTTGGACTGAGCACTTACACTAGGCCCCAATAAACAAGACCAAATCAGAATGGAGTCACTCACACTAAGTGTCACGTTATTAAACTGAACTTTAAAATGGGACAGAATCACTTTCAACTCAATTTGTTGAAATTTTTTTCTTTGACACTCTTTACTCCCTAGACTTCTTATCATATATTCTGGATTTCCTCCTACCTCTTTGACTATTCCTTCTTAGTCCTCATTTCTGTCTATTTTCTAAATACTTCTGCTCTCATTCTAGATCCTTTAGTCAACCTTTCTATACACTTTTTTTTTTATTACTTTAAACACCACTTATGCAATAATAATTCACAAGTTGTATTTCCAGGTCTGCCCCCTTCTGTGAGCCCAGACTTGAATACCCAACTGTCTGCAGGATACATCCACGTGGTTGGTCCCATAGGCATCTCAATCTTTTCATGCGAAAAACTGAATTTCTCATCTTCCCTCCTTCTCTTTTACATCCAATTTCAACACATGCTACCAAAATTCACCCAGATATCCACGCCAGAGGCCATAAAAACTTGTTGATGATTCCTACTATATCACCCCTTACCACTTCTACCCTCGCTCTATCCACACTTCTAATGAAAGGTAAACAAAGCCACCAAGACCTGATGGTTGTACCCACAAAATAGTTCTATTCTCTGCTACCTCACTTGGGAAAAAGAAAACCAACAGATAACAATGCCAAGACATTAAGAATATTGGAATTATCTAAAAAAGACTTTAAAGCAGCTATTATGCTCCAACAAGCAATTCTTACCAAATTTTTTTCATCTGTCAATTACTAAAAGAGATAGATAAAATCTCCTGCTATGATTGTGAATTTATCAACACTTTGATAAACTCCAGGTGGATAAAAGATTTTAATATAAAGAACTATAAGACCATAAAATCTATGACCATTCCTCAGCCCTTCCATGTTTTTAATGAATTTGACACTTTTGGATAGTATTAATCAGTTATTTTGTATAATATCCCTTAAGTTGGGGTTTTCTGAAGTTTTCTCTTCAGTAGATTGAGCTTGTACATTTTTGGTAAGAATACCACAAAACTGATATACCTTTATTTTTTACTTTGTAATTAGTGCCAGGCGGGTGGTATTTTAAGACTGTGCAAACATCCTATTTCTCCTCAAACATTAGACCACATGTTTTAGCACTGATGGTTATTGCCTGCAACAGTTATTGCTGTGGTATTCTCATGTGATTTTCTGTTTTTTTCATTCTGGCTACATTTATTATTTGGAATTCTTCTGCAAGGAAGAACTGTTCATTCTCCCTTGTTTATTTATTTGTTCAATAATGTATTTATTATCAGTACGGATTCACATATTTTTATTTTATTATTTGGATCATAATCTAATAACTATTATTATTTTATCTTTTTGGTTGCTCAAATGGTTCCAGCTTTGGCCACTGGGAGCTCTTTCAGATTGGCTCCAGAGCTTTCTCAACATGTACTCACCCACCCCACCTCTGCCATCCTTTTTGGAATATTTTTTTCAATTTCTGACATCATAAGATGCTCCAGGCTCATCCTGTATTTTCCATGTCCCAGTCCTGGAATCGAGCACTTCTTCTAGGAGCCCTGGTTCCTTTTATTGGAATATGGAAATAATTCCAAATATACCTTTTTATTGGTATATACAAACCATTATCTGGGTGTAATCATTACTGAGCTACCATTTGTTCTAGGCTTTCTTAATGAACAGAGAACACACACACACACACACACACACACACACACACACAGAGAAAATTTGTTCCTTTATATATCTACCTGAATAGATACATTTAAAAAATAAAACAATTAAATCAATACCTCAGATTTCAAAGCATTTATTCTAGCCTTCGCCCTTTCCTCATTACTAACTTGTTTCTTTGACACTGAAAAATATGGCTCTCATTATCTAAAACATATTTGTTCACTGAACCCCACTATACATATAGTTTTTGAATTGCCAACCCATGCATTTGTATATAATTATTTCTGGTTTTTATCCAGTTGAAATACTGTTTTGCAAAATAACTTAGGTTAGTTCTTTATTCTCCTACTCCTCTCATGCTTATATTAATTTAAATTCAGCTAGGTTTGTTATAGTTTGTATTTCTTTGTGAGTTCCTCCTATATCCTGATCTTTTTGTTGTTGTTTGTTTTAAGTTTACATATAATAAAATTCATTTTGTGGTGTAGTTTTATGGGGTTTGACAAATGCATAGAATATACCATCTCAGTCACAATACAGAACATTTCCATCACCTCAAGAATTCCTTCATTTTATTAATCCACTCATGTACTGATGGGCACTTGGG
>CAUYPO010091090.1:0-27602 GCA_963574435.1 Cheirogaleus major | reverse complement strand
TCAGCCATAAAAAATAATGGTGAACTAATACCTTTTGTAACAACCTGGATGGGACTGGAGAGCATCCTTTTAAGGAAAATATATAATTTTACAAGAATGGAAGAGCAAAAATCATATGTACTCACTACTAAATTGAAACTTCTAGATCAACACTTATGTGCACATATGGTAGTGACGTTCATCAGTGTTGGGCAGGTGTGAGGAGGGAGGAGGGGAGGGGCATACTCACACCTAATGGGTACAGTGTGCACCATCTGGGGGATGGACACACTTGTAGCTCTGACTCAGGTGGGGCAAAGGCAATACATGGAACCTAAACATTTGTACTCCCATAATATTCTGAAATAAAAAAAGATGATCTTGCGACATCCCCTTTTTCCCGATCTCTTGAGCAGGGGCAGTAGAAGCTTCAAGAAGAGAGAGGCTGGAGCTCCACTGCAGGGCACAGGCACAGTGGTTGTGACATCCTCAGCCCAGCAGTAGTTGCCTGAAATGTGCCACTGGTAAAGACTCACTGACCTCCCAGGTGGCTGAGAGGCAAGAGGCTCTCAGGCTGTGTCAGACCAGTTCTTCTTAGCTCCCTGAAGGACCACCCTGCTTTGGAAAAAAAAATCATGCTGACATTTCAAATAATAATAAGTATTAGTATTGTAAACGTTCAAAACATCTCCTTCTATAGCTTCTTCTAAGAATTCCTTGGGGTGGAGATAAATGATTATCTAAGAAGATCTTCAAGAAGGAGCTAGTAAAATCACAAGGGTAATTGGCAAAATGCTCTCTCCTCGCACCTATGAACACGGTTAAGCGTGATTAGCATGACACGCAGGGCTGACGCTCCTTCAGCAGATGCTCACGGAGCACCTTCCAGGTGTCACAACCTATGTTCGGTGCTGGGGACACTGAAGGGAGCAAGGTGACCCAAGACATCATGGAGCACAAGGAAACTCAAGGCAACGAGTTCTTGGTAAAGACGAAGTCTGGTGAACGGACATCAGTCTAGGGACAGCAAAACAGGGAAGGCTTCCTGGAGGGAAAGGTGGCTGGGCTGAAACGTGGGGAAAATGTGGAAGGGACAAGAGGTCCCCTCCAGGCAGAGTGGGGAGAAGGGACAAAGGCCCAGAGATGAGCGTGCACACGCCGCTCCCTGGGACCCTGGGAGCATCTCTGAGTGACAGGCCAGCCAGCCCCTGGGCCACAGCAAGGCCATAGGTGAGCCCACCCTTCTGCCAGTTGAGGAATCCCCTTCCAAAAAGCACAATCTTAGGATTCCTGCAAAGGACATCCTTTCTCACTTTTCCTTGAGTATAAATAGATGTGCTGCCATTTCTCTGTGGAGCTCACTAAAAGAGTCAGGCAGAGGGAAGGAAAGTTCTGAGCTGAGTGAGACACAGGAAGCAGGTTAAAAAGCTTTTCTTCACCCGTGTTCTTGGAATGACTCTTCCACTTAATGAGACCTTAAACGAGTGTTTGCCCCATGGCAGATTCGAACAGAAATGATGCCACCAGCTACTGTCCAGATGCACATTTTTCTAGATTTGGGCTGGAAGGAGGCCAGACACCACAAAGGTCTGCAACCGACACAGCAGTGCACAGAGGAAGAAAATCCAAAGGTGCCCAGGAAACACAAATCATCCCCAAATGGTTGCCTCCAAGAGGGGAAAGCACATCCACGCTGAAGGACTGTGTTTGGGGATTGTGTTCAAGTTTACTCAGGGTGTCCAATGAGGCTTCCACATCCCCTACCACAAATGGACGCCCACGTTCAGCATCCAGGAGAACAGGCAGGGGACGTGGGGTGTGTCCTGAGGCAGCCAGGGAGGGTGGTCAGAAGAAGAGCTGTCCACAGGCTGGACATACCCATCTCCCCGGGACAGAGGGGTCACTTTGCTCGGAGCCTGACATGCAAACAGCCGTACCACAAGCTCTCGGGGATCAGCAGCAGCCAGCCACCAAGCCCAAGACGTGGCCCAGTGACCACATCCTGGAACACAAAGCCACTGTGCCTTTTAATCAAAACCTGGGTAATATTTTTGGATTTGCTTTAAGTTAGATCTCCAAAAGCAGCACTTCTTAGAAGCCAGAGGTGCGTGCCTTTCAATCACCCACGGGCCACCTGTAGAATCCGCTATATGCACCTGCCCCCTGCCGACCACAGCGGGAGACTGAGAGCCGGACTCCCTGTACCTGTGGGCCCTGCTTCCCCGTGAGCGAAGACACAAGGTTGCAACGGTAGGTGTGCCCATGCCATGCATTCCCCTTGTAGCGTTCATGGAAGGGACCAGCTGGCTCCCGTGCAGAACCTCCTCCAGACCGTGGGCCGGCCCAGGATCTCTGCACCCCACGGCCCTGCCGCCTTCGCCGCTCCCTGCCGCCTGCACAGCAGCACGCCGACCTTTAACCTCTCCAGCAACTCCAGACCTCCCTGGGATCTCCACGCACACACAGCTCCTGTCAAAATGCCGGCCTGCTAACTATAAACTTTATTTTGATGTCTTGCTTTTCGGGAATAATTACTCTATACCTAAAATGTTAGCCTATTTACTGCTCGTGCAAAAAGATGACAATAAAATCAATGTCGAACAATTCCCCAAAGTCCATCAGAGTCTTTTGCAATGTTAATGGACCGGCGGGTCTAAGGGGTGTGAGCTCACTCCGGCCTGGGAGGGCGCCCCGCTCTAGCTGGGGGATGCTCCTCCTCAGCCTGCTACGCCCATCTGCCAAATTCATTCACTGTAGATGTCGGCTCGGTCCCTGGGGTGAGAGGATGGGTGAGGGGTGGGAGGGGTGGGGAGAGCAGATTGACAGGTACATGACATCACAGACCATGTGAGCTACAAGACACAGGTACCGACAGATCCACCTCCATCCACTAGAGACAGGGAAACAGGTCCAGAGAGGGGGAGTGGCTCCCCCCCCGGGGACACACAGCAGGTAAGTTTTGAAGCCAGAACCAGGATGCATCTCTTGCAGCTCCTGGTCTAACATTATATCCTTCACCCTGCTCTTTTTGGAACTGAATGATTCATTTACCCCTCTGGCGTTCCCTTCTAGAACAAAGTGACACCTACAGCCGGGAGGGCAGGCCACACAGTGTCTACTAGTCAGCTGGCTAATACAGGCACCAAGAAAGGCTTCCGTGTTCAAAGAAGTTTGGGGAAGGCGTCATAAGAATGTCCCTTCCGTGAAGTCACAGCATATGCTGGCAAAGGAAAGGTTCCGAGAAGTCTTACGACAAGCAACATGTTTGATTTTTTTTTCACCCGGCATTTCCAAAATGTCTATACACAGGTTATATCGGTGGAAAGAGGTGCGTAGCTATCGGCTGGAGAATTTGCAGTGACAAACACAGCCTCAAACACATTCGCGGCATCACACTGGTTTCTTGCTGGCCCCAGAGAGGTGGCCCGGCAGGAACAGGTAAGGGAAGCACTCTGCAGAACACAGCCAGGTGAGACAGCAGGAGGAGTGGGGGAAACAGGTATCACTGTGTCATCGCGTCAGGCTCAGCACAGCCGGGGCCGTCTTCTCATCCAGGCCTGTGAGTGGGGCACGGGTGGGCTGTATGGAAGCCAAGAGAGGGCACAGAGATGGTCTGGAACGTCACAAAAAGTCACTGTGGCCGAGCTCCCCAGTCTGTCCAGTCTAAGATCATGACTGGCGGGGCATGAAGGGACAAAAGGCAGAAGATGGGGACAAAAAGCCATTTGGGAGGGCCCAGGGCACTGGTGCTCCAGCCAGCCTGAGCCGTCCCTTGGGGCCAGCTCTGGGCATCTCTGTTAAGATGCTGGAGACTGAACTGCCCCTGGTGTGACTGAAGCTTCCACTGTTGGCCCGTCTACACCAGGCTCTGTGCAAACACTATGTGTTCTCTGCAGGTTCTAACTCCACACAGAGGCCAGTCCTTTGAGAAGGGGGACGTGCCCCGTGGCGGGCGGAGGTGGCCTGCCTTTGGTTTTGCCTTCGCCCCGCTCATTGCCTCTTACGGCTACGCCAAGAGAACAAGCTGGTGACTTTAGGAAAACGGCCACTTTCCCCTTCTGCACGTCCCTGGAGACTTTCATCCTCGAAGTCCACTTTGCCACCCGCTCGCCTTGGCTTGTGGGCGTTTCCCGAAGCCTCTCCCGTAAGCTCAGCGGGGCTCTCCCTGGAGAAATACAGTTCTGCATCTAAGAAGTAACTGTTAAATCTTTCTTTTTGCTTTTTCACTTTCTGTCCCCCAAAACAAACATACGCTGATGCAATGCCCCCCCCCCCCCCCAGTGTTCTGGTTTTTTCAGAAGGAAAATGTCACACGGCTTTCTGAAATCTGCCACAATGACTGCTCCCTGTTTCCCCTTTCTCTTACTCGGAAAAACTCAATTGAATCAGGGAGGCATGATTCCCCGCTAGAGAAATCATTTTCCATTTCCTTTGGTGGGTTAGATTTGTTTAGGTGTTCACTGATCCTGCACTTGATTAATCACCCCTGGCTGCCTTCTCCCCGCTCACCAGTTGGGGCCGTGAAACTCCAGAAAAGCTTTGAGGTCCTCCAGTCCCATCGCCAAGTGGGGACCTGCTGCACCTTTGAACCAACGCACCATCACGTTTCATTGGATTTCTTCAAAGCTCCCAGGTATGAGCCAATCTCGGTTATTTGTTGTGGACTTATCTGTGACTATACCCTCACCCGCCCATCTGCACCACCAGCACACTCGGCCACACTGGAACTAATCCCTCCAGCCCGCCTCCCTCCAGCGGAACTGGACCAGGGAGGCTCTTTCGGGAGAAGCAAAGAGAGAGACCACAAGGACCAACAGGAAGAGGGAGAAGAACCCAGTATGACGAATCCAAGATGGTAGAAATGAGGGTTGAGTCAGAAGAGCAGAAAAGAGAAGGTGGGAAATGTGTATTCGGAGAGAGAGAGGGAGAGACGGACAAGCTTACTGCTGCTGCAACGGCAGGTGCCCAGGTCCGGGCATCCATCACCAGGTGCATGATGGAGGGACTCCGTCCCCTCACCTGTGACCGGCGGCGGTGTTTTCTCAGTGATTCCGCAAGAGTCAGAAACCCAACAAAGCGCGTCGCGGGCGCTGCACGCCGCTTGTGTCTGTGACCACTGTATGCAAAGCTTGGCATTAGTCACCGCCAGGCCGGCTGTGACAGGCCTGAAGTGAGGGAGATTAATGTGAGGCTGGGGCACTTTATTATTGTCATTCTGTTCTTTCAGACTCTGCCTCTGACTTTCAATTTTGCTGCAGAATTAATTGTCTGCTCCCTGCAGTATGACTGATGGAGAAGGGGACGCACGGCCCAGGCACCTGGCTCTGGCCTTGACAGTCTCGGGCCCGGCGCGGGATGGATTGTGTGCGGTCGGGGCAGGGGAGAGACGGGCATCCCTCGAAGAGATCAGCCTGGGCCACACCTGACTTCAATCAGATGCGACCGGAGATCGCCCTTTGCTAAAGATCATTTTGGCTCGTAGAATTCCTAACAACATGCCCACACCCTGTTAGGACCCCCCCCCTCCCTGGAACCCAGGTCCCAGTCAGGTGGTGGAGCCCTTCCCAGACCTTCTGGCCTCTGCTTTTCTTCCCTTCCGTGGTTCTGGGCAGTAAACTGGCGGTGCAGCCTCCAGGTCTCAGCCCTCCCAGGTGTAAGCATCTTTGTGAGCACGTCAAATACAGAATCTCGGACGATAGGAAAAGCAGGGTTGGTGCCACTTGCTAGCAGGAGTTGACTATCCTCCCCCTCCTCCTCAGTACTCACCCCTGCCCCATCTTCCTCCATTTCAAACAAAAAAAAAATCCATTATATATATTTAAACTGGAAAGCCTCCCTAATATAGAACTCTGAAAGAAGCCCCCAACAAAATAGCAATGTTCTCTGCTTTCAAAGGAGTTGAGTACCCAGGACATGGTTGTTGGATGAATAAAGGAATGTGTGAATACATATAAGGATAACTTAATGGATAAATGAATAAGTAGGTTTCCTAAAAAGAATAAAGCATGGAGAGGCATGTTGTCTTTTTCCAAATAAATAAAAATCCTTCCCGGTCATTTTTTTTTTAAGTCAAATTCAAATGCGATTCATTTTCTAGACCTCAACCAGCCTCATTTCCACTAAAGATATGTTCGTGAAAACTGGGGTGTAATTCCTTTTTTTTTTTTTATTTAGGTAAATGGAAATTTTCACTTTAAATTTTAATTTAAGAATTTGGGGGAGGGAGAAGAGAGTCTTTGAGGAACACATTTCCAGTGTTAACTTTGATGCTCTCTCTGGTCTGGACTACGTGGTGCACGTTGATTGTCAACGTGGGGTCTGGAGGTTACAGGTTCAAGGTGCCAGACACACAGGTTTTCCCAGCCCTCCCGGAACAAAGTTTCATTAAAGGAAGCTCCTGTGTCCCTGGCAGCTCTCCTGCCAGGCTACGTGACACTGACACCTGAGAGGAGGAAAAACCAACCAACAATGGAAAGGGCAAGTGTTGATGAGCTGAGGACCATTTAAAGCCCGGTTTTCCGTAGAACTTTCCGGAGTCCCTTCTAAATATGCCGCCCGACTGTAACCTGCAATAAATTATTACAGCTTTAACTCATCTGGTACTTTCATACGATTACGGTATTATGTTAAAGGGTACAGAAATATATAATATGCTCAACTGTCTCTCTAGTTGATACCAGAGGGAAAATTACCACCACTCAGTGAGGAAGATCCAACCTCATTACATTAATGATTTATCACAATGGGAAAATGTGAAAAGTAACTAGTTGCTTTTATGAAAAGAGGCAGCTTTTCCCACCGGCAACTCCTGCAGGCTCTCGGAGAAGAAGAACGTGGAAGGAGCCCAGACAGCCGCACCGCCCCACCCCTCCCTTCCGAAGCTCCCTCTGCAACTTTAAGGCGAAGGTGTGCAGGCAAACGTTGGGATATCCTTCAAACTTGACATTAAGTATTCAAATGTTACTTAAGCAAAGTGTGAGCAATTAAATTAATCAATCTTCCCAGCCATGTACGGAACAGATGTTCAATAAATCCTCTTTGCTTACAGTGAGGAGGGAAGAGTCCACTTTTAACCGTCCTTCAGTGATGACACTGCTCAGGCATCCTCTGCCGGCCTCCTGGGCCACCGTCAGGTGCTTCTGGTGCACTTTCCTTTATTATAAATAACAACAGGCCACCTGGACTACCTGTGCTACCTGCGAGCCTCAAGTTTAATGATCCTTCCGACGCAGGCCTCCGTGCGCTCCTGGCGCCCGGTAATGGGGCTGATGGGAGCGGCAATGGAGTGACGGCCGGCAGTGACAGATGACTCCTGGCCGACGCGTGCTGCTGACAAGCAGCGAATACGGGCCAGTGTTGCAGAAAGGTCAGGATAAAAGTATTTGCTTGACTTTCAAAGTTTCTCCGGAAAAACAAGCAAACGAGCCAAGACCTCCCAGACCTCCAAGGAGGGTGGCTGGCTCGTCCGTCGCCCTGGGAAAAGGAGCGGCGTCCGTCGGAAAGTGCGGGGCAGATGAGGAGAGCCGGGGAGCGGGAGCCTGTTCTCTTTGCACGAAGGGTTCCCCATGAGAAATGTCCCCTCCTGGCAGCAGTTCAGGAAGCAATTCTCCCTGACTCTGACATGATCACGGGGAGTCTCCACGCCTCCCTGTCGCAGCGCCCAGACCCTGTGAGTATCCCCCTTGGCCAACACTGCTGCAAAGGGAGTCTACCTCCAACTTAAAAAAACCATTAAATCCGCAAATGTGCAACTGTGCCAGACCACCAAAGACCGCGGGACTTGACCCGTCCCCGCTGTGGCTTCTCTGACTCAATCTCTTGCCCTAAAGGATAGGACTGGGGAACCCCCAAACATGGAAAGGCACTCGGTCCTAATCCCACAGTGCCCCCCTTACCCCCACCACCCCCAGACCAAGGCACCCCCCAGCCCGAAGCCCCTGACCACCACCCACCACAACCCACAGGGCCACTGACATTCAGAAGTGGTGGTGACAATTCCTGCCCTACAGATATATAACTTCAACCTTTTGAAGGCTGCCTTTCCATATATGGACTTCATCCCCATTTTAATGAGGCTTTAAAATCTCCAAGATTAAGCTGGTATTTTATGTAGAACTGCCTGCTTTTTATGATATCCTGACATGTTGTACAACATTTGGTGACTATATTGATCCTTATAAATTCAGCATCTATATATATTCATGAAAAGTACCTTTTCTCCCCATTCGGGCCACACGATGATCCAGACACACATTTTCCTGAGTGGAGACAGTAAAACTGCAATTGTCGTGGTTTTGAGCATACACAATGTTTCAGTGTTTTCAAATTAAGCCCCTTTTACCATCTGCTGGAAAACTCCTCCGTGAGGAAATGACAGCCCCTTTCCAGGTATCTGATGGTGTACGTGTCCCTGTTTCTCCTTCAGGTGAGCCTGTTATAAATCCTGGGGGGCCAGCCGGGGCTGCCTCCCGCGTGGGACATTATACATCTTCATGCCCTCGTGTTTGCCCGACCACAGAGACCAACCTGCCTGTGTTTCTTTGTGCCATTTTATGCTTTTAATCTGAAACAAATGATTGCAGGGGGGAGAAAAAGCATTATCACCTTGGCAAAACATCAGGAGTATAAAAAAAAAAAGAAGAAGAAGAAGAAGAAGAAAGAGACTATGGGCAAATTCATCTTCAGCTGCTACAATCAATCTCTCACCTAAAGAAATACACAATAACTAGGCGGGAAAGAGGCAAGATTTATGACTCAGAAACATCTACACTGACCAGCATATACCTAGTCTTCTTGGCTCCCTCCCTAGCCGAATGGCTCTCTCTAACAGTTACAATGATAAACTGTCTCTCCCTACTGTTTTACAAGTACATTAGCTTTATTTAATGAGATCTCAGAGTAATTTAACAGATGTATATAGGACATAAGACTAGGAAAACTCTTGCTACTTGGATACTTTTGCCAAGGTATTCTAGGACAGCTAATCTGAAGTGTAGCTTTATATCCTTTGAGAAAGCATGATTTGAATTTTTCGGAAGGCTTTTAAAAATGATTTTAATAGAAATATTATATTATAATGAACGGGGAGAGGGCCCCTCTCGTAGTCTTGCATTCGGCCCATCAGAAGCTGGGACAGATGGGCTTTCTAAAGTCACGGAGGCTCAGTTACATATTGAATTGTCGGGAAGGATGTCACTGTCAGAAATTAATAAATTTGTAAAAAAAAAAAAAAAAAAAAGTCTCCCATTTGCCCAGCTCACAGAAGGAATAAGAAGGTAGCTGAGTGTGAGGGAAGGGAAGGTAGGTAAGGAGGAGAGGAAGCGACTGTTGGAGAGGGAGCTGAGGCCCCTCTTTCCCACCGTGCCTGGGCGTGGGGCAGCCCGGGTGGCCTGGCCACCCCCCAGGGCCTCCACGCCTGGCACGTGGCGTTCCAGCCAGGACCTCCCTTCCCGGCAAGCTGCTTTCTTCCTTCCTTGACATTCCTTAACACTTGGTTCCTTGGGAACTGTAATGGGGAAATGACAACGGTATTCACTTTTTAAAAATTGCTTTAATAAACTGCCAATTAATAAGTGAGAAGAGGAAGCCACGGGAAATTACCTGGTCGTGCTTAAAATAAAATTAAAGGGTGAAGGGGACTTTTTTTTTTTTCCTCTTCATTTCTCTGAAAGCACAAGGACTATGCTCTCACATACTAGGTTGTGATTTCCAGACCCAAATCCACCTAAGTATGACAAAATCTACACCGCCTGGCACGCATGCGCGTCTATGGGACAGTCGGCTCCGTTTCAAAGGGAATGGTATCCTAGGTTTAGCAAATGATTGCAATAAAATACATGTAAATACCAAAACAGAACGAAAAACAGCAACTTAAAATTCCACCCAGTGGTGATACCAGTTCTAATTGTGTTAGTAACGTCATTTCTTTTTTCTTGGAAACAAAAAATGTTCTTATTATACGATGGGTTACTTTTTTGCCAAAGCATTTTTTTCTTTTTCAAATCCTTGAAGTGCTTTGTAACAGACTCCAACTGATATTTACAATTCTGTCAAAGTGTCCCGTGTCCCTCTCCTCAGAGGCTGCTACAGTCCCTCCTAAGTAGACAAAGGCCCTTAGAGAGCATCTTTATATGAAGCCAACCTCTGAAAGCTGGAGAAATTATTTGGCAGAAGGTAGGTGTGGATTCAAGAATGTTCTACATGTGTTTCTGCTCGAGGTAAACATATTTAATGGCGTTCTATAACACACATGTGACTGTATATAGCGCTAATGGCTCCTTATCGATAACTTAAGGAATCCCACGTGGTATGTTTAAAACGTAATATTCACGGCGAGCATACAAACTCAGTCTAATGAAAAGTTATGAAATTAGGGGTGACCACGTGAAACCGCGACAAGAAAGCACAACGCACCAGCTCACGTTGGAGCTAAGGGGTTCCGGAAGGAAGGAGAGGACAGGGAGGTAGGGAAACACGTGACGTTCTTGCACCAGAGGGGCAAGAACAAATCTGTCGCGAGGAATTTCATTTCTTGAGAGCTATACATCAAGTTGTATTTGTTTAATGAGGATGGCACCAAAAAGATGTATAGAACATGTCAGACACCCGGTACCAATGCGTGGTAGGGAAAAGATAACACCTCAGTCTCTGACCGCTCACTTAGTCTTCCAGCCAGCTTCTCTATCTGTTGGTTCTTTGGGGAATAATAAATGAGAGGGCAGAAGGAACAAGAGCCAAATAATGAAAAACACACGTGAAAAAAAAAAAAGAAAAATTATAACATGGGAGAGCAAAGTATAGCCAGATTTACTGACCTCACCACTAGATAATCAAGAGAAAGTTATCACTGAAGAAACTTTTACCAAAGCAGAACGATCTTAAATAACAAGGAGTCCTGTGAAATTTACAGCACTTTTAAGATATGCAAATTGAATGCAAGGTATAGACATAAGGGTAATTAATTGTAAATCTAAGAATAATGTTTCTTTGTCAGGCTGTCTCCATGTTGTGGAATACATTCTAATGTGCCTTAACTTGGAATATTTCTTAAAGGCTGCTCTAATTATAAGATGTTCCGAATTTCAAAATACTAGTTGTTCTTATCATTTAATTTAGCTGCTGTAACGTTTAATAACAGAATTTACTGATTGCATGAAAATATTTTAATCTTTCAAGGTTAAAGCACTGGTTCTCAAGTCCAGCCCGTGAGGACTCACGTGTGGGGAGAAGGTTATGGGGAAAGCACCTTCCCGAGTCCTGGTGGGTACTGGCTGTGGTGGGATCCCGTAGTTGGCCACTGCCCCTTGGCCGTCTTTCTTCATCAACTACACATGCTTCTGGGTCTGAGAGTGATTTCCTTGCGATGTTAGGGACAATGCCACCGGTTTGCACGCTTCGTGTTCCGTTCTCCTCCACCCGCCAATGAAAACCTCTCACGTCTCGTTAATGACCGTAGCGGAGAGGTTCTGCAGGTTATGGATTCTTAGAAACTTACGAGTGCAAAGACAAAGGAGGGAAGGTTTCAAGTCAAGGGAATCCCTGACACACTTGGCTTTCACCAAGGAAGCTCTGAATCAAGACGCACGGGAGGAAAGACCTGGGAAGGGAGGGTTGGTGAAGGCGTTGGCCCGGCAAATGAGGAGTGGGGGTCAGAGGGAAGGCAACTGGGGCTTCTGGTCACCCTCAAGGGTCCAGTTCAGCGATGAGACCGCAGAAGGGATGGGACGTCGGTTGCCTCTTGTGCTGAGGTTGAAAACAGGTGGACACCCTGGAATCCTATCTCATGTTTCTCAGAAAACATTTGGCCAAGAATGGACCACACAAGGGCACAAGGTCTGGAGACGGGAATGTGGGTGTGGGACTGGCCAGAGGCGGTACGTGAAGGGTGGAACCCTCTCGTGGGCTGAAGACATGAGGGCAGGTGACCCAGGTGAGTGCTTTCATTCCACGTGCTAGTACCCGGCTGATTGCTTCTTTTGCTGCCACGGCAGTGCCTGCTCCTGCCTCTCCTCCCCCTTCGCTGGCTCTCTTCTCTGCCTCCTCCACTTGCTCCTTGTGTGTTCGACTTCTTAAAAACAAAAGAAACCCCTGTCGCTCCCCAGGGCCCTGTCTGGGGCCCTCTGCACACTCACACCCTGGGATCTCATCCAATCCCAGAGCACTAAATGTCGCTCTGCGCTGGCGACGCCTAAATTGAAACCTCCAGCCCACAGCTCACAGCTTCGATGGTGTCTACTCTCGAATGACCGATGGGCTTTCTAAACTACTGCCACCCAAACACAGCCGCTTCTGCCTGAAATGCTCGGCTCCGACCTGGAGAATTCACAGGCTCTGGGTCACGGCTCGGACATCAGTTTTCTCTGCTCGCCCTATCTGGGGCAGGGCACCTCCCTCGTTTCTCTGTTATAGTCCTCTTCCTTATTTCCACCAAAGAAACTCACACGATTTATATGCATTTCGATTGCACGTCTGTTTTACGCTGCCTGTGTGACGCACTAAAGCAGAAGCGTAGTGGGGAGGGCAGAGGGTCTCTGGGCTGTGCCCGCTGCTCAGCTTGTTGCCTCCGGCCTTCGTTCCGCCAAGGGCAGGTGCTCAGCGGATCCCCGGTGAGTGCAGTGACTTGGTTACCAGCTCCGAAGATGAGGGTGGTCTGCGCCTCCTTCTGGGGCCCCCCAGCGTCTCTGTGTGTGCCGACTGTCCCTGAGCATAGATGGCACATCCTGCCCATTGTGCTCTGGGCAGCTCAGCTGAGAAACTGTACTTGGACCAGAGCAGGCCAGTGAGAACAGCAAGGAGTCTGGAAAGGGAGCCATTCAAGGCTTGGTTTTAAGAGGCCAAGAACATTGAACCTAGAGGAAGAGGATGGCTTCGTGGTACGACGGCAGTTATTATATTTGTGGACTAGTCTAGAGGGAAAGGGATCTAAATCGCCAGTACAGCTGCAGAGAGCACACTCAGGCCCTGGGCGTGGAACCGGGGAGGTGGCACAGCATGGTAGAAAGAGCTGCGCCCCAGGGCCAAATGGCCAAGGACTCATCCCAGCTCCACCACTTGCTACCTTGTGAGATTCTGGGCAACTTGCTCCATTTGCTGTGCCCAGGCTCATTTCCCTGCTGGGAGGATTTAGTGAAATATTTGCAAAGCACCTAGCCTTCAAACGTTAAAGAGAGAGGCTTAGGAAAACAAACATTCCCCCAAGCCTTGTATTTGTAGGAAACAGTGGGGTTCCATTGAGATTAATTGTGGGATATCTTGGCTGTAATCCCTCCCCAGCTCACATGGCAACTCCACTCTCTTGCAAAGTTGTACCATTCTTTTCCCTGCCCTCTCTGATATATCTGGGAACCAACGAGGGGCTACCTTCCCTGTTCCGGAAAAATACCAGCCTGCCATTGCTGGCCTCGGCCACTTGAAGTCAGCTCCGCCCCGGGCCCCAATTCCAGCGGAAACCACCCCAGAAATTCGTCCCATTTACTGAAGTTCACAACATCCATGCTGTAGGAACAGCTCCTACCAGGCCAGAAATCAAAGTCTCCCTCCCCACCACCCCAAAAAAGGAAAAAAAGGAAAGTAAAAGGCAAGCTATAGCTTGGGAGAGAATACGCAAGGACGCACATATCTGACGGAACACTTGGTTCTGTAATATGAAAAGAGTTGCTACAAATCAATAATAATAATAATAATGAAAGCCCAAGGTACCAAATGGGCTAAAGGCTTGAAAGGCTTCACACATAAGAAAGATGGGAATAGACATTTTACACATGGAAAGACATTCAACATGATTGATCACCAGTGAAGTGCAAACTGAAACCACAATGGGGTATTGTTTCCTACCTGGTATGGCGGCTAACATTGAGAAGATGGAGCCCCCCAAGCGTGGGGCCAACAGAACTCTCGTGCCTCGCTGGCGGGATGGGAATGCAGACGTAGCTGCCACTGCTAGAAGCTCAGACACACACTCGCCGTTTGACCCAGAAAATTCTACTCAAAACTATTGAAAATAAAAAAAAAAAAAAAGAAGACTTTTGTTTACGGGAAGACTGGTACACAAGTGTTCATAAAGCAACATCATCCCCGCGATGGCCCAAAACTCGAAACAACCCAATCTCCACTAACGGAGAAATGGATAAGCAAGTTGTTTTATGGTGACGTCCTAAGATACCGTTCAGAAATAAAAATGAAAAAGAAAAACCCTAATATCTGCAACAATGTGGGGGAATCTCAGAAATACCACATCGAGTCGGACGCGAAAAAGCACACACCGCCTGAGCCCTTTCTATGAAGTGCTGTGACAGGCACACGTCACCTTGTCACCTATGGGGACAGACGGCAGGGTACGCAGAGGGACTCTGAATGGGGCCAGCAGGAGCTCTCCAGGGCAGCAGAAATGGTCTTGTCTAGCAGAGAGGGTGGTTCCATGGGTGGGTACATGCGTCAAAACTCATCAAATCACACCCTTAAAATCTGTGGATTTTATTACATGTGAATTGGTTTTTAAAAGAAAACAACAATAACAACAAACTACTCCGCCCCTTTAGACTCTGCTCAGCTGGGGAGGGGGTGTCCCGGGGCAGGCTGGACCCAAAGTACAAAGAGCTCAGTGACATGCTCTTCTCTTTAAGACCAGGCACATCTGCTCTTCTCTCCCCTGGGTACGCCCAGGACACCAAGCAGTCAGGTCTGCTACGTCAGCCCCAGAATGTCAGTTTGTGCAAAGGAAGAGCAGAGAGGAGAGGACCCTGCAGGTCGTTCCCGAAGGGGGACAAGCTGGCTTGGCTGAAAGGTGATGCCCCTCTCTCAGTGGTGATTCCTGCAGTTCCTGCGTCCCGAGGTGGGGGCGAGGGAGCACCTGAGACCCTGTCATTTAATCTGAGGAGCCTGGACATCTCGGTGCACCCCTAAAATATGCCTTCAGAATGAAGCGACACTTGCATTCTCCACTGCCCCTTGGAAGGACTGCAGTGAGCAGGCAGCCCCGCGTCACCATGGTGCTGGCCGGGCCCTGGTTGGGAGGTCAGACAGACAAGGCGCAAATCCCGGCGCCGCTTCCTCACTAGCTTCGTGACCTTGAGCACGTTGCTTGACCTCTCTGTGCCTCGGTGAACGCATCTCCATCAGGGGCACAGTCAACATGCCTACCTCCCTCAAGACTGTCCTTAGAAGTAAACGAGGTCGTGGAAGTACAAGGCTTAGAATTCTACTCACTGGCAGTGTCTGGGACAGCTCGTAAAACTCAGCTAGTATTATTCCTCCACGGAGACAGGGGTGCAGATGTCCGAGATTCGGAGGGAAACGCAGGGACAGGGGTAACGGAAGAGACAGAACGAATCAGAGAAAAAGACTAAGGTGAGAACGAAAGAAGGGCTGGAGAGAAAAAGGTAGAAACAGAAGAAGGCTGCACCCAAATCACACTCCCCTGCCCGAAGCCCGGCCAAGAGTCCCCCAACCGCCTGCTGAACATAATTCGGGCTCGGTTATTTAAAAGGCGGTGGGATAATGCAGTGGGAAGACAGGTCTGCACTGTAACTCACACGATTTATCACGCGGGGAAGAGCCACTAATCTTTTTAGGAAACAAGGTATTCATGGTTATTTAAGGCTAATATTTATGCATCACCACACGTTGCGAGCACAGCCCAAGCTCCGTCCTCACGCGGCCCAGATCCGGGGAAGGTCCTCAGCAGCAACGTTCCATATTTTAAGCCCCTTATAGAAGTCTCGCCCAGCCGTCCGAACCGGCTCTGTTATTAACTGCGCCCGTCCCCCAGATATATTCACGCGTGCTGCTAATTATTAGGGCAGAGTTTCCTGAGGTGGGTGCGTGCTGATCCGAGCTGGGTGGATACAGTCTTGCGTGAATTTCTTCCAGGAGGAAGCCGCGGTGTAGCCTGGCACGGGGTGATCAATTACTCAAACTCAGATCCTTCAGGATTTGCATAAATATAGTCCCGGCACAGTCCAGCTGGTCCGTTTCAAAAACCTACTTTCCACGAAAGGTGCTGAGAACAAAAGTGGGGGTGTAGCAATGTCACCGCAGCAACAACTAAGAAAGCCCGCCCCCGCCCCCCGGTGCCTGCTGGTCCCACAGAGAACCTGATCTTACCCGCGTGTGGCCAGAATGTGACTATCAGGTACATTTTCTCCAGTCTCTGCCCCGCTGGAAGGCCCCTTTCCTTGTCTCTCCCCCTTCCTGTCCCATCCCTGTCCCCCAAGGGATGCAGCTCCATCCTGCCCCAGCCTGGCTGGCTCGTGCCACTGCCTCCTGACACTTCATCAGCGTGTCCCGGGCCTTAATGCCCTGGCCCTTGTAACTTGGGCTACTTGTCTTCCTCAACCCCGGGGTCCCCAGGATGGAATCTCTGCTGGACAAATAAACTTCGTTCCGGTCCATGTTCCTCTCTCCTCATTGAGCATGCTCAGGGTGGTGTTAGCCCCAAAGGCCTCCTCTCTGATGGCCCCGATGTGATCAAGTTGCTAGCAAGTGTCCAGGTGGTCTTCCTGAGGGATGGTGCCATATCGGGAACTCGGCACCAGTCCCGTGGATGACGTTTCAGACAGTCGGGGGCAGTAGAAGCCAGACTGGCCTTGGTCAGTTTGGGAGCCTGTGTCATTGGTCCCATGCATGACTGCCCTCCCTGCCACCTCTGCCGCTTTGCTCATATCTCCATCACGCAGCACTGGGGTGGCTGACGATACAGGGTCCTGGCATCCGCCGGTTGAGTCGGTTTGTCTACGCAATCACTCGGTGCCTTGCTGTGATGGAAGCTCTCCTCCGCTGGGCATTGACATAAGATCACAAATGCAAAGACATTGTCTGAGCAGCAAAGCACCTGCTATAGCCTAATGCTGGCCACCGAAAGAAAGCCAAGGAAATAATCAGCTGGCTAGGAGAGAAAGCACGACACTGAACGATCAAGGCAAATGCAAGATGAAAAGTGAGTCAGTACCTACACAGAGCAAATAGAAGAGGTCCACTTGCGTCCAGAAGAAAGGGGGAGACCATACGGTAAAGGAACCCTGGGGCACAATCACTGTTCACATACTCTGGGCATGAAATGCCGTACGTGGGGGGCAGGGAGGGGCTAAGAAGCTAGGTTGGGACAAGTTCATGGATGCTCGAAAGTTTGAATATTGGTCTGTAGAGTGGTTTTTTTCAAGCTTTTGTCGTTTATACACAATCCCATTATCTTTGTCAAATTCGTACACTCCCTATTATATTACCAACTAATAGTTCCCTTTAAATTTTTACATCGACTCACTTTTAACTCCGTCTTACCATAGTAATAGTACCTGTCCATGTACAATGTCATACGCTAGGTAAGCATTTTCTCATACACACGGATATTAATTTATGACTGTAAAATATTCCTTTGCATCCCATCTAAGCTCCTGTTGTGCGGGGCCACACGGGGAAAGGGGAGCTGCAGGAAAGGGCTTCAAGGAGAGAATGATTTCACTAGGATGGCTTCTTTTCTGGCACCCTGTGTGAAATACCAGTGAGGAGGTCGATCACCCGAGCGTCCCCTCCTGGCTAGGGGAGAGAAGGGACAGGAAGACGAGGTGGGCTCAAGAGCAACAGGGCTATAGAGCAGACACTGAGGGTCAGGCACCCTGCGGGATGCGTGGGAGAGCAAGGAGCCCAAGAGGACACCAGCGTTTTGAAACCCAGGTGCCAAAGCCCCCTGAAACTCAGGAACTTCCCTCAGTTTTCATTAATTCACTGAAAAGTCGAACTTACAAATAAACTTGAAGTTAACATGAATTCTAGGTCACTTCTTTGGGAAAACAGAAGTAAATTAACAGGGTAATTTACATATATGGGTTGAAAAAAATTATCCAACATTGGCTTTGGAGATACCATATGTTTTCACTCATCGAAGACCCATCTAGGGACGTGACCGCAATCAGGAAACCATTTGCGAGACGCATTGAGATATCACAGATACACGGGCTAAGAACAGGACAAACAAGTTACAGAAGAGGAGGCCCGACTGGTCAAGAAAATGTGAGGAAATACTAAGACTTATCAAGAAAAATAATGTCCACTAAAGCAACAGTATGTCACTACGTACAACTGTCAAACGAGCAACGTTTACGACTGTCTTAGTCATCAGCGTCTCCACCGGAGACCTCCAGCTCACTCTCCCTTAAGGACTCGTGAAGGACCGCACTTCATGGCCCTACGTGGGTGGGTGGGTGGGGCCGTGTGACTAGTCCTGGCCAATGAAGGATGAGCAGAAGTGACGTGTGTCACTTCCGGGATGGACTGCCCAGCTGCCGGTTGGAGATGCTTCCTTTCCGCCTGCGCCAGTGACCAAGCGGCATTCCAGATGGCCACGGCTCCGTCGGTGGTCCCACAGCGAGGACACCCGGAGCAGAGCCCGGCTGATGCACACGGAGCGGGGGCAGAAAGTAAACTCAGACTGTCACAAGCCGTCAAGAAGTGGGGGTTGTTGACAACCCTACCAGCTGATCCGATGGGGAGACGCAGTGCCGACGGGGGAAAAATACAACGGGAATGGAATGGAAGTTCCTCTAACTCGTGTTAAAAATCATTACCCTCTTTGGCCCAAAATTCCACTTACGGGAGTGTATCCAAAAAATAAAGACGTAATATGGAAAAAGCTTTATAGTCAAATATGGACTAACGGCCTAAACCATGGCCTTTGTCAAACAAACATCAGTTTGAATTTGGTGTTGCTCCTTGCCAGCTGCGTCACCTTGGGTGATTTATTTAACTGTCTAAGCCTTAGTTTCTTTATCTGTAAGATGGGGGAGTTATTTCTTTACCTTGCATGGTTACCACAAGAATAAATCAGATGCTGCACATGCAAACCTTAATGAAAGGCTAAGTGTATAGTATCACACACACACACACACACACACACACGTGCACACGCAAACACACACCCCACAATGTTACTCTCTCAGTTCGACTAGGGACAATTGGATGCGGCTCCAAAAAGCAACAACAGGAAACAGTAAAGGACGATAAACCCATGAAATGGAAAAGAAAATGGTTAGGCGATAATATTCATTTCAAAAGAATAAGACAAAATTGATTACACGGCATAATCACAATTATGGAAAATAATGACTAGAAGAATAATGAGTGGAAATATATCAAAATCATAATAAGTTGTGTTTGGAAAGTGAAAATATTGGTGATTTTTTTCAATCTACTTTTCTTTTTTCCAAATTTCCTAAAATGAGGCACAGAGGTGGACCCTGAAAGGAGACTTCTCTAGTTTTGACTCTCAGCCCCCTACTCATTCGCTGTGTGACCCAGGACAAGTTACATAACCTCTCTGGGCAGGGCCGCTAACCTGCTAAATGGAAATCCTATGTCTATCTCATTATGTTGTTTTGAGCAATAAATTAGATAATTCTTGTAAAGTTTATAAGTGTAATGCCTGGAACATAGTTAACAGTCCATAAATATCACCTACTTTTATTACAATTATCATCGTATACTCCTTTTATAATGTGGAAAAGAACATTATTTAAAAATCTAAGCTGAAGATCTTAATAGCAGAAGATGGTCCGCAGCCTGTACACAGTGACCCTTCCCTTGGGCAGTTCGTGGTCCGGGGCAGACACAAGGCAAAAGGCCCGGCAGGACCACGGAACCGAGCGGAAAGCAGTCACCCCCGGGGTCAGGAGAAAAGAGCTGGCCCAAGTGCATCTCAAGAAAGGCGCTTGGCTGGGAGCCGCCACCTCCCCAAGGTCAGGGCCTGTGTGGGGGGTGTGTGGGGCGCCTGCAGAGCCCCCCCCCTCCCCCGCGCACAGCGGCCCCTGCAGCAGCTGGCCCACCCGGTGATGGATGGAAATTACAGGCGTTTTCAAGAGACCAACAGAAGGCGGGCCGTGTCCTGATAAGCTATAACAACAGTAGTAAAGTTCTAAGGGGACCAGAGGGTCTCCACGGCCACACGCTTCCCGCGGCTGCGGCTGCAATTACGGCAGCGACAGCTGGGCAGCCGGGGGACATGACTGGAATCGTGGCTGAGGCGCGGGCACATGGTGCTGCTCGTGGGCGAGGCAAGGCCAGCCAGGCTCTCCCTCCCCGGCTGCCCAAGTTCACCGGCATCCTCAGGCCTGACTGTCGGGAGGCCACTAAAGAGATCGCCCGGGCACCAAGGTGGCAGCTGCAAGGGAAGAGAGGGCTGGAGCCCCCCAAGGCGCTCGGGGCCAGCCACACGGCAGGAGCTCGGCTCTTGCCAGCTCAGGCTGAAATGCCCGCGACGCATTCCAGAGCTCAGGCCTGCCGGGTGTGCGTTTAGACTCCCAGGCCCCCGCCAACAGAACACCCTCTAGTCGCCCCCTCCGACCTGCTCCCTGTTGCATTTACGATTATTTCAACAGAAAGAATTCCGTCGTTCCGGTGTAGTCCAGTCTGTCAGTCTTCTATTTTCTGGGTTACGCCTTTATGCAGACTCTTAACTACTTGCATGCCATGACGTCATATAAATATTCATGCATTTTTCTTAAAATCTTTGTACGGTTTCAAATGTTATATCAAATATTTTATCGATCTGAAATTTGTTAGTGCACGTGGTGCTGTAAAGATCTACTTTTTTTTTTTTTTTCCCCCCCCGCATGGTCAGCAAATTGACCCAGTTTGACTTACCGAATTCTTCATCTTTTCCCCACTGATTTGAAACGCCACGTTTATCTTACGGGAAATTCATATTCGCAAGGGCCTGCTTCTGCTCTCCTTGTGAGGTCCCACTGATTTATCCGTCTGTTCTCGCAGTTAAACCCGGCTGCTTAAACATACACGAAGCCACGAGGACGTCATCGCACGGTGCTTACCCAGGAGCGCCTGAGGGTCCCTCCTCACCCTTCTCTGTTTTCAAAATGTTCTTGGCGACTTTAAAGTACCAGAGGAATCACAGAATCGACTTATAAAGCACTGCCCCCTCCAAAGTCCCAGTGGCATTTTCGTTTGGCTGTCACTAAAGTTCTAGGTAGTGTCGAGAGCATCGATAATTTTATATTGTATTGTTCTTTAAAATTTAGATTCAATAACATGGCACATTTTCCTAAAAGCCCTTAATCTTTCTTCATCGCATTTCTACACATTTCTGGTGAACTTTATCTTGTGCTATCATCTTGTTGCTAATGTGAATGGCATTTTAAAAATCGTTGTATCACGGGGTATAATAGAAAAACTATAACATTTTATTTGTGTTTGTTTTGACCAAATTTTATTTTTGAGCTCACTTAACATCGTGGTAGATTTTCAATTTGTTCCCTTGAGTTCTCCGGGTAGACGATTCTATCTTATGTAAACGACAATAATGGTGTCATCTACTTTAAGCCTTCTTTTTTATTTGTGTTTCACTCGGTTGGCCAGAGTTTAAAAAACTAAGTTAAATACGGCAGAGTTGTGAGATTCCTTTCTTATTTAAATAGAGATTCTTCTAGTTTTTTTTATTCCAAAATACCATTCAACTATTGATTTGGGAATGAGAGCTTCTTTCTTGATAAGGAAGGTTTAATTTCTATCATACTAATAGATATTAGGTTTTGGATTTTGTTTCTTGGGAATGAGTGTTGAATTTCATTATAAGCCATTTCAGTGGAAATATACCAAACTTTTCTCTCTTGATATATTAATGTACTTAAACATATTAATATATTTGCTACTATTAAATTATCCTTCAATTACTTAATGGGAAAAAACTTGGAGGATATTGTCCTTTTATTCTACTGCCAGATTTTTTCATCATATTTTATTTAATATTTTCACATTTTGCTCAAAAGTGAGTTTACCTTTTTTGAGCTACCTTTGTCTAGCTTTAGTGTTAGAGTTACGACTTCATAAAATGAATTGGACAGTGTTTTTAGGGAAGCTAGGCTCTAAAACTGGTTATATAAAAAAATACGCTTTCCATAAAAGCATCTTGGGGGGTTTTTTGTTGCTGTAACTAAACTTTTGATAACTTCAAACAGTTGTATCTTAGTAATTTATTTGTTCAAGAGTTTCATAGTCTTGGGTTGTTTTTTGTAATAGTTTTTGTTTTCCTAAAAACCAACAAATTTATGTATATATTCTCTAGCTTACTTACTGTGAAAACAATATTTTAAAAAGGATTTGATTACTGTCATTTTCCTCATGATTTGTTTTTTACATTTGAGGGGGAATTTTCTCCTCGTTATCTTGCTAAATATATCAGAAATTTACTTATAGCTTTAGAGAATCAGAATTTAGATTTATTTATTAATCTCACTACCTATTTATTTTTGTCTCAGCAATAATTTATTTCATTTTGGTCAATTTCATGTTTAAAACAAAGGATTAGTCATATATTAATATTGACTTGTGGCCTATTCTTTATTTTCCTAATTATTATATATAAGCTTTTTTTTTTATTTCAGCATATTATGGGGGTACAAATTTTAAGGTTTCAAATGATGCCCTTGTCCCCCCTCCCCCCACAAGTCTGAGCTTCAAGCGTGACCATCCCCCAGACGGTGCACATTTCACTCATTATATAAGCTTTTACGTATATAATATGTACCATTATGCACATACGTATCACATATGTAAAAGATTTTAAATTCAATATATATTAAGCATTGATTATACATTAAATGTTTAATACATATTAAGCTTTGTATATTAAGGTTTTTACCTTTTTATTTCTTTTTCTTTCATTTGCACCTGAATTTTCAATTTATTTTCTAATATCTTGCATTTAACAATTAGTTTGTTTATATTTACACTTCTAGATTTAATAATGAAAGTATACAGACTATGCATTTTCCTACATTCAGCTTTGATGGCATCCCATGATATTTGTTACTTAGTGGCCTCTTTGTCACTATTTTCTATTGTTTACTGTAACTGTGATCCAAATTTACAAAAAAAGAAAGAGAAAAATTTTAAACCATCAAAAATTTCAACACCAACATTTTCTATTTTGATTATTTATCTTTCTACGTAAAATTAATGAATGTATGTTTTAAATAAATTCAGTGTAGAAATGCAGCAACTGAAATTAGTATACAATAAAATGATAGTTTTCATACCAAAAAATTAAAATTTCTGTACAGCAAATGACATCATGAACTCAGTTTTAAAAATAATAAATTATGAAAGTTTTACAATCTATGACAAAGAGATTTCTTATATCGCTCAATGAAAAAAATATCAAAAATTTAGAAAAGTAAGCACAGACTATACATAAACAGATCATCGGTCAACATTACTAATCCTGTGCTTTTAAACATTTAATTAACCAAGGCAAATAAAAGAAATGAAGGACTAAAGAGGGTTCAATGCAATTTCTTCATGCACTTTACCCATTTTTGAATTTGTGTCATCCTTTTTCACTAAAAAAACCCTTTATATGGTAAGATCATTCATTTTTTATTTATCTTGAACTCTTTTTTTTCATGATTTGTCATTTACATTTTAATATTAAGTTCACTTTGCTGTATATTTCTAAAAGATTTAGGTAGTCAAATCAATTGGTCTTATCTATAACTAATATTATATAGTAAGTGTTTAGCATTTATGTACTAAACTTACAAGGTTTAGCTCAGTGTAGCTTTCATTCAATTATTGTAGCCAGAGAAACTCTAAAACTCTAGTATCTTCCTGAAAATTCTGTCTATTCATTGACACATGTTGATGCTAATGTGTCAGAGAATATAAGTTTTTTTTAAAAGAATCATCACAATTCCTCAGCAATTAATTACTTAGAATTTTTAAATCAATTTTGCAATTTCTACAACATGTAATATTAAACACGTGTCACCAGTTTTTATGTTAAAACATTACATAATAGTGTCATTAGAGTTACAGGTTCAGCTGAGGGCCAATTTAAAAAATCTGCTCACACCTCCTAAAATTTGTATTTAAATTCAAAGGCTTTGTGTCGTTCATGCAAGGGTTTGATCACTGGATTATTAAGTGTAGTATCTGAGAAACTTTCAATCAGGCTTAAAATGAAGTATGCCAATAAATAAAATGTGTTAATATGTATTAACATTTTTAGGTCTGCTGAAATGGCAAAGAATATATACGTAGGACACCAAGGTTTTTATATACTCAGCTCTTTGATAAATTCATATGTCATATTCAATTTCATCCATCTCACTTTGTATTTATAGAATACCACACCATTTTAATGCTAGTTGTTTAATAACATAATCTGTAAAATATCTCAATATAATACATTTACTTCCCTCCCTTCCTACCTCCATTATTCCTTGCTCAAAGTTTTGATTCTATTCTTCCGCTTTTATTTTTCTAGATACACGTTAAGATTATTTTGTCAATTTCAAAAAGGGAAGTCAGGGAGTGCAGAGATGGGGAAAGGAAGGAATTGCATGACGGTTTTGACTGGCACTGTGTTCGTGCTGAAATAATTAGGGGAGCGGCCTCCTCTGCTCTCCTAGCCTAAGGGAGCATTCTCATCATCCTCCACTCTTTTCCCTTGGTTGGTTTTTCTTTGCAGCCTCTATCAACATCCGACCTCATGTCACACACTTGTTGGTTTTTCTATGCTGTTGTCCATCTCCCCATCTGGAATACATGGTCCATAGGACACGGACTATGTCCAGCACACGACTGCATCCCCAGTGCCATGCACGAAGTATGTGCTCAACAAATGTTTCTCCATCAAGTGTGCGATGCTCAGTTTTTGAGTTGATTCTCCTAGGCTTTTCAGATACACAATCATATCATCTGCAAATAATAACGTATGCCTCTTCCTTTTCAGCATTTACTCTTGTGTTGTTTTCCTGTGTAATTACATTGCCTCACAATTCCAGAATTATATTAAATAATAGGAATGGCTGAGCACATACTCATTGTATTACTCATTTTAAAGAACGTCTTTAGCAGCTCACCTGGTGCTGTCTGTCCTTTGCGATAGACATATTTGTTAATCACGTTAGGGGAGGATACTTCTAGATCTATTTTACTGAGAAAACTCAGGAGGAGCTTTTCAAATTTTGCTAAATGTAAAATAATAGTGTGATAGAAGGCACCTGTGTCTTCTTTCTCATTTTATTATAAATGTTTTGATTGTTTAGCCATTAAGTCCAATGTTTTTGAAAGAAGACATTGTTTTCTATTGTTTTTGAAAGAAATATTTGTGTCCATTGTGTTATGAGAATACTCTTGATTTTTCATAGATTTCTTCAAAAGTGTAAAAGCAAAGGGAATGCCTAGGTCAACAACCATTTGAAAGAGGTTCTTTGACAAATTTTTCCATTTATACAACAATTATTTGCTTATTTAGCTTTTCTCTTTCTTTAGTCAACATTAATCTTCATATTTCCCTATAAAATTATCCATGTGATCAAGGTTTTTACATCAGAATTTTACAAAGTGGTCTATTCTGCCTGTCAATACTCTGCTATTATAGTTCTTTCTTTTCCCCTTACTAATATTGCACTTTAATTTTTTTTCTTATTTAGGCTTGCAAGAAGTTTACGTATTTTATTATATTTTAATCCAGCTCTTAGTTTTATTTTATGCCTCAACTGTTTTTCTGGTTCCTGGTTTATCAAATTTCAGCTTTTATCATTATTAATGTCCTTTTCTATTTTGCTTAGGTTTAATTTATTGCTTTTAATCAACTTTTTTAGTTAACCCTTAATTAATGTCTTTTTGGTTTTGTTTGATTCTTAAAGGGCAAAGAATATGAATTTGACTCTCAGTACTGTACTAAAAGGAAGATATTCTATAATTGCAGTTTTGATTTTTTTATTTTATTTCATTTTTTATTTCAGAATATTTATGGGGGTACAAAGGTTTTGGTTACATAAATTGCTTTTGTACCATTTGAGTGAAAGTTATAAGTATGTCCATCCCCCAGATAGTGTGTGTTGTACCCATTAGGTGTGAATTTACCCATCCTTTCCTCCCCTTCCCTCCACCTGCTTGATTTCCAATGAATGTTATTTCCATATGTATACATAAGTGTTGATAGATTAGTTCCAATTTAATGGTGAGTACATGTGGTGTTTGTTTTCCATTCTTGTGATACTTCACTTAGAAGAATGGCCTTCAGTTCCATCCAGGATAATACAAGAAGTGCTAGATCACCATTTTTTTTATGGATGAGTAGAACTTCATGGTATACATATACCACATTTTATTAATCCACTCATGGATTGATGGGCACTTGGGTTGTTTCCACATCTTTGCAATTATGTATTGTGCTGCTATAAACATTCGAGTGCAGGACAGCAACACACAATAAGAAGTTCACTTTCACAAGGTATCCATGTAACAAAAGCATTTTCACCCCTTTCATATTTTGAAATGAGAAAATTCACTTTTTCGTTGTTATTAGTACAACTACATATGTCTAAAGCAGTGATTCTCAACTGGAGGCAATTTCTCCCCGTAGAGAATTTTTGGCAATGTGTGGAGAGATTTTTGTTTGTCACAGCAGAGGACAGTGCCACTGTCCCCAGTGAGCAAAACCCATCTCAGGCTGCTGTGACAAAGTACCACAGCCCGGATAGCTTGAACGACAGAAATTTATATTCTCACAGTTCTGAAGGCTAGAAGCACAAGATCAAGGTGTCTACAGGTTGTTTTTTTTTCTTTGAGGTCTCTCTCTTTGACTTGTAGATGTCCATCTTTCCCTTGTGTCCTCACGTGGTCCTCTGTATGTCTATGTCTGTGTCCTAATCTCCACTTCTTAAAGGAGACCATTCCTATCAGATTAGGGCCAACCCTAATGACCTCATTATAATTCAGTTATATGTAAATTATATTATTATAACTTAATTACTTCTTTAAAGACCCTATTTCCAAATACATTCTGAGATAATAGGGGTAGGACTTCAAAATATGAAGTTGAAGGGTGGGGAGGGACAGACACAAATCAGCCCATAATACCAAGGATAGTGCTAAACACGCTATAATGCATAGGACAGACCCCCTCCCCCACCAAACATATTCACAATTAAATATTATCTGGCCTGAAATTTCAACAATAGCAAGACCTTGGTCCAGAACCCTTGTCTAGCACATAGGAGGTGTTCAATAAATTGTTACTGAATCAATGAAGCTTAACTAAAAATATATAACTGAAACAAATGTAATATTGCAACAGCATATGATTCACTCTATTTTCTCTAATTTTTAATGTTGGTTGCAACCACTAAGCTGATCTCATGAACCCCTAGTAGATCTTAACCCACAGTTTTAAAAATGCTGATCTAAAGTATTGAGCACCTTTAAAAATCTTGTAGTTTAACATTTTAAAGCAAATATGGTATATAGAATACTAGTATACATCAGTTAGACTGTTTTTTAATAGAGACTAGAAGTTATTCATCAAAATTATTATTTTAATGTAGTCTGTTAAAAAGACGATACAGTTGTTCAAATGATAGTACACTTGTTTAAATCAGGAGATTTTTTGGGGGAAGATATGACATTGTTTCCTTCAGAGCTTGGTAAACAATCATGTTGGTTTATAGTTACACCACATTTTTTTTATTGTGAATTTATTATCTAAATTGAGTGATTTTCTTATTTACCATGCTTGGTTCTAAATGGCCTTTGGCTGCCATTAAAATTTAAATCCACTTTCAAAGGGTGATGATTATTTGGTACCTGTTAGTATGTTCAAAAGAATGTGCCCT
>CAUYPO010091084.1:0-29494 GCA_963574435.1 Cheirogaleus major | reverse complement strand
CAGCCCACCCCATCTTTACTGAGCCCCTTCTTCAGGGGCCTGCAGTAAAGGGCTGGGCCTGGGTGGGGGTCAGACTCTCAGGCCTTTTCTAGGAGGCTTCTACCATATTCCCGGAAACCCCCATAGCTTCTGAAGCATTTCCCACTCATTTGGTCCTCGTGACAGCCCTGCCAGGTTGGTGCTGTTTGTCCCTTGCTATGGTCTAGGACTGTGGTCCCCAACCTCTGGGGCCGAGGACAGGTACCAGTCCGTGGCCTGTTAGGAACAGGGCCGCACAGCAGGAGGTGAGCAGAGGGCGAGTGAGCGAAGCTTCATCTGTACTTACAGTCGCTCCCCATCGCTCCCATCACCACATAAGCTCCGCCTCCTGTCAGATCAGCAGCAGCATTAGATTCTCATAGGAGCGTGAACCCTACTGTAAACTGCACACGCGAGGGATCTAGGTTGCGCGCTCCTTATGAGAATCCAATGCCTGATGATCCAAGGTGGAGCTGAGGTGGTGATGCTAGCACTAGGGAGCGGCTGCAAATACAGATTATCATTAGCAGAGAAGTTTGAATAATCATTTCCTTATAGATTACAATGTAATAATAATGGAAATAAGGTGAACAATAAGTGTAATGTGCTTGAATCATCCCAACACTATCCCTACCCAACCCCACCCCCAGTCCGTGGAAAAATTTTCTTCCATGAAACTGGTGCCTGGTGCCAAAAAGGCCGGGGACTGCTGCTCTAAGGAACAGAGGCTCGGAGAGCCAAGAGACCTGCCAAGGTCCACAGCTAGAAAGTGGAGGGGCAGGTACTCTTCCCACTCCACCACAGGGAGGGTGGAGTCTGCCCTGCGACCCACACAGGAACCCCACCGCCCAAGGGAAACGGGATGGGGGGCCTGAGCTGTTCAGCCCAGCTCCTCTCCAGGTGTCTGCTGGGCTGATGGCCCTTCTGTCGCTCTTACCTGGATATTGGGGTTCGGGGCACTCAAGTCTGTGTTGGCCAATCCAGGCAGCTTCTGCAGCGCCAGCAGTAAGGGAGTATCCTCCAGGGTCTGGGGAGGGGTGACCCTGCCTGAAATCAGGGCTGCCGGCTCACTGAGAGTCTGGTGCCTGTGTCCATGTGGCCCTGTCTGCAGGCGAGTTCTGGGGAGCAGCGGTGGCTCCTCCTCTTCCCTGGGAGAGCTGGGATCTGGGGAGGCTGAGGCCTGAGGGAGAGAGAGAGAGGGGGAGATGACTGAGGTCAGGGCTGTGGATCCAGAAAAGGTTGGCAGGGGGTACTCAGGAGCCCTGGGGTCTGACTTCTCAGGGGTGCGTATATGGAATGTAAACCCTAAACACTGCCTGCCTCAATGCCCTCAGCACGTGAGTGGCCAGGCCTCTGGGCCCCATTCCTGTCCTTCCTTCTCTCCCTCCGCCAGCTCCCCTGTGTTTCTAACCTCAAGGGACAGAATGGTCTGCAGGGAGGAGGAAGGTCACAGCTGAGGCCCAGGGAGGTGGCCAGCTGCAGGAGAAGGCTGACGGGCAAGGCCGCAGGCTTTGCGTCACACAGACTTGGGCTCTAGTTCCCCATCACGGATTGGGCTAGAAAGACCCCACAACCAAAGAAAGCCAACCTTCAGGAAAATACATGCTTCTTGGTACCTGGCAGAGGAGACCTTGCAACCCACTAACCACATTTCTGCTGTAACCCAAGCCTGTTTCCAGGCAACTGGCTGGACAGTGGGCCAGGACTGAAGTGCAGAGAAGCAGCCCTACCATGTGTGACACTGGCCCAGGCTGCTCAGAGCCCTGGCCTCCTCCTCCGTCCTCAGTTCTTCTGTCTTAGCCCATCCCCCCAGCAAGTGCCTCCTTCCATGGCAACTCTGTCTTCCCCGAGGGCCTCCCCCATTCTGCCCCACGTGGGGACCCTCGATGCAGGACGGTCCTCATAGCCTGGAAGTGCTGTCCTCTCTCAGTTCTTCTCTCTTGCCTAATTCTAACCCCCACCACCTTCTTGTGGTACCAAGTCCCCAGCTCCCCTTTACCCAACCCCAGGGTACTTGCCTAGGAGGCGGTGGGTAGCAGGGGTAGGTGCCCAGGGGCTCTGGAATTAAGCAAGCCTGGGTTCGGATCCTGGCTCACCACATACTAACCTTGGGTTAGTTATTGGGCCTGCTGTCAGTTTCCTCACCCCTAAAATGAGGAGGACAAGGTAAGGAACACAACATGCTAGGCACAGTGGCTGTCAGGGTGGTGTTCTGATCCTAACTAGCACAGAAGCCACCCAAGGCAGAGGTACATCATTCTTTGCCTGTCCAGTACCCAGCAAACTGCCTGGCCCCAGCCTCTTTCAGTAACAATGCCACTACCTATATGTCGTGCTTTCTCACCCAGCACTCCATCTGACGGGATGGGTTCTTACTCCCATTTTACTGTGGAAGTAAACTGAGGTTCAGCAATAGGCCTGCCCAGAGTAGGGGGCGGCACATTTTGTTCACAAGACTAATGATTTTTTTTTAAGACTTCAGATGAGCAGACTGTGGCATAACATGCAAAGATGTACCATAAGTTCCCCAGTGTGGCTCTTTATGACGGACCTGCTCCTAGCCAGGCTTAACTTCTCTCTGCCTCCATTTTTATTTTTTTTTTTTTGAGACAGAGTCTCTCTCTGTTGCCTGGGCTAGAGTGCTGTGGTGTCAGCCTAGCTCACAGCAACCTCAAACTCTCCAACTCCTGGCCTCAAGTGATCCTCCTGCCTCAGCCTCCCAAGTAGCGGGGACTACAGGTGTGCACCACCATACCTGGCTAATTTTTTCTACTTTTAGTAGAGACGGGGTTTTGCTCTTGCTCAGGCTGGTCTCAAACTCCTGACCTCAAGCAATCCTCCCACCTCAGCCTCCCAGAGTGCTAGGATTACAGGCGTGAGCCACCAAATCTAGCCCTCAATTTTTTTTGGTGTGGAAAATGGGGGATAGTGTCCATGTGAAATGGTGTAACAATGAAATAACATCATAACATCATGTTAAGTGATCTGTACAGACTCTGTAAGGCCCAGAGAGTGTTCTTTTCCCTTCCATCATCCTCCATTTTCAGATCTGGGAGCGGTTTATGTTCTTCAACTTCTTCATCTAGGTCTTGGAGCTGGTCAGTTATTTTGACACACCACCCAAGTCCCTGGAATAGCAGACTGCATTCTCTCAACGAGACTCCTTAACTAACACCTCTGACGTGTAACAGCTTTAACACAAATCACACAGACCCATGGGACAGAGCTGCACAGGATCACGGAGATGACTTAGTTTCTCTTTGTAAATGTGAGGAAATCATCCAAGGTGAGTCACTTATGTGTTAATGAGCCCCTGGGACCAGGACTCCAAGCCCTGGGCGCTACGCTCTGCTTTTCCTTCATGGCACTAATTTGCTTGAACATGTTTTTGAGGACTCTGCCAGGCCCTGTACTGGGGCTGAGGATATACATGACTTTGGCTCTGAAATAACTCATCTTCTAGGCTGTTCTTGTTGGGGGAAGGTTTAGCGAACATACTAAAAATAATTACACAATACAAAACGGTAAGTACTAAGATAGAAAGGATTTATGCCAAGTGAGCAGAAACAATGCCAATTTAATTAATTTTATTACCACTGTCATCTCTACCTAGGAGGAGGGACTGGTCAGAGGCCTCTGAATTTGTCTGCAGCGTTGGCTCTCAACAACCGGCAGCGTGCCCGGGGTGTCCCTCAGGAAACACTTGGCAATGTCTAGCCCTGTCTGGAAGGAGGGTGCTACAGGCATCTAGTGGAGGGGGCCAGGGGTGCTGCTAAGCATGCTACGTGCACAGGACGGCAGCCCTTACCACACTGAATTATGTGGCCCTAAATGACTCAAGTGTCGAGGCTGAGAAACCCTGGTCTACAGGAGGCATTCTCAACAGGAGCAAAAATTAGATGGGGAGGGGGCGGGTGTGACAAATATCGCAGAGATTACAATGGTTTGTGACACTCCGAAGGGCCACAGTACATAAACAGACAGTATATCTGTGGTATTAAAATTTCATGGGGGCAGTGGTGACAGAAAAAAAATCTAAAAGCCTCCTTAAGGGGCGCAGAAGCCTACAGACACTCTCAAGTGCAGCCGTGCGGTTCTTCCCACCGCCTCCGGAGGCCTCCGCAGCCCGGGCACCAGCCGCACAGCCCGAGCGCGGGCTCTGGCTCACTCACAATGTCCCGCACCCTGCATGCCCGCCCGGGCCCCTCAGTGACGAGAAAATGGGAAGCACTACTCTGGCCGCCTCCTGTTACCAGCTCAGCGCGTGGAAAGACCCAGGACCCAAGACCACACAGACGCCCCTGCGTACCCCGATACCAGTCTGGCCGGCTCGGCCCGTGGGGGTGAACGTCCACTGCAATCCAGGGGGCAACAAGCTGGACTGCAGACCCCTCAGTGACTGGGGTCCTGATCATGGCTTCTCTCGACGGCCAGACCACTCTTCCATCTCATTCTTGGTTTGTACCCCCAAGGCCCACCCACAGGCCACCAGGAAAGCGCCCCACCACATCTTAGTGACGTCTTCTGATTTTCCAGGTACAGAACAATGTGGCAGTCTCTGGCTAACCCCCGCCACCCAGCAGCTGGAGAGCCCCACTCTACCTGGGCTTGCCTCAGTTCCCCCGCAGGGGCCAATGTGACCGACTGAACGCCGGCAGCCCCAGCCTGCCGCGCTGCGGAGCGCCGCCTTCCTCTCGCACCCGCGCGACTCCTCTCTGACGAGCGCACCTGGCCAGGGCGGCTGCAGGCGAGGCTCGCTCAGGGCGACGGAGGGGGCGCGGGCCCCGCGGAGTGTCGGCCCACCTCACCCGGCACGCGAGTGAAACTTCCCCCCAGGCTGGCCCGCCGCTGCACCCCCAGAGCTCGCGGCCACGCGCACGCCGCGGGACCCCTGGATCCGGCGCACCTGGGCATCGCCCGGTAGCCGGGGGCGTTCCGCCGGCCCCTGCCCCTCTCGCTTGGGTGGCCGCTGCCGGTGTCGCGGTCCCGATCCCCGTGCGGCCAGAGCTGGCGTGCCGGGGAGGAGGGACCGCGCGCGCCGCAGCCCCGCGCCCCGCCGCTCACCTCCGCCAGCCTCGCGGCTTCCTCGGGGGGAGCCCTCGCGCCGCGGCCAGCAGCGCCACGCCGAGGAGCAGCCCCGCTCGGCCGGGGAGTCCACGCATCGTCTGCGTCCCGCGGCCGCTCCGCCCCGCGCCCCCGCGCCTCCCGCCTCGCCTGCTCCGGGCCGCGCCAGAGCCGGGGACTAGTGAGGGGCGTCCGGGTGGCCGCGCGGGGACGATGGGGGCGCGCGCGGGGCGGGGGCGCGCACTCGCTCACCCTCTGGGGCCCCAGCCTGCCGTGGGCGCCCGCGCGGCTCTCCGGGTCGGCGCGCCGGATGCCCCCCGCCCTCCCCAGGGGTGGCTCCTGGGCGCTCCTGGGCACGTCTTGGCCCAGCGGGAGGCTCCTTTTTATGCGGCCGCCTCTTGTCCTCGGTCCCTGCAGTTGTCGCCGTCGCAGCGTCAAGCGAATTTCTGTTCGGGGGAAGTTGCGGCCCAGCGCTTTCCAGCCCTGCGCTGCGACTCCCGCGGGGCCGCGAGGGTCGGGTGCTACCTCCGCCTCCCCGACGCCCTGCGACTGCCACCCAGCCTGGCAGGGCCTCGTGCGCAAGGCCAATGGGCGAGTGGCGAGAGTCTTCAGACCTTGGGCAAATGTTTATTTATGCATCAAGGTAGGTTTGTTTGGGGAGGAAGCCTGGAAGCGACTCCCCCAAAGCTCTTGCAACTCCGCTACTTGAGGTGGAGGCCAGAGGACAGGCCCTGACCCAGCACCTGCCATTCTGCACCCAGTTTCCTCCAAGTGTTCTCAGGGCACTTGCAGAGCAGGGAGAAAGTTGAGACTCGGATGAGAAGATGAAGTCCCAGAAGGACAGCAGGAAGACACGTTTGAGGGGAGTGGTCAGACCATCCTGCCAGGCAGCTGGGTGTCACCTAATTTTGTCCTGGATCCTCCCGCGTAGGCCACGTGGGTCAGCATAATGGCCTCCTCTGAGTGACTGAAATAAAACCTTTGTGGGAAAGATTAGAAACTCCGAGGGGCAGGGAGGGGGCGGTTAGCGAGTGTGAGCGCTGCGACACAGGACAGGTGGAGGGGTGCTGGCATGTCAGCGAGGAGCTTTAGGGAGATGCCACCCAGGGGCCACTTGAAGGAGCACAAGGGATGACTCAGGGTTCAGGGCATGGGATTCTTGGAGTTGGGGAAGAAGATGGCCAGAAAGCCCAGCCATTGGTGTAACATTGTTGGGGTCTGGCTGGAGCCAGAGTTTTACTCTGGGGGCGGGGGGCGGGGGTGTGCAGTTTTCCAAAACTACGGCTGTTCATGAGAGCACAGCCTCAGGGCTGTTTTGAGCCTGCATCTGGAGTTGGCCACTGGGACTTGAATGCTGCTTTTACCCTTTACTAAGTAGGTAATACTATTGGCCAAGTTACTGGGCTGCTGTGCTGTTGTCATATATAAAGGTGTGTGTGTGGGAGGGGGTTACCTATCCCATGAGTGTGAGGAGAAAATGAGAATCCGTGATAAGAATTTTTATTAGGACGAACTATGTGAAGTAATCATGTTTTGGATAAAAGGTTGAATATTGGCAATTTCATAAGGTTTAACTTAGTAAGATGTCTGGTACATGGCAAACATCCCAATGTTAGCCAAAAGAAACCTAGTTTTTGAGCACCTGCTACATTATATTACATTTACTAGACTAAAGGTGAGACCACTTTGTTCTTTTTCGGTTTTTGGGTTTTTTTTGTAAAAGTATTTTCACATTCAGCCAAATATTTTGTGTTTTCAACACACTTTGCACCTTCCACCAAATCAAACCAGACTTGGAAAATAATGAGTTTGTTCATTCTTGAATAGCTGTCTCTGTGTGAGTCACTACCACTGGACTCCACCAAACCTCTCCCCGGGAATGCTATACTGTTAAGAGCTTAGTTGGTCCTGTTGTACCCACTCTTGTTCTCACCCAGCCATGAAGCTGATTATCTTTTTCTTTTTTAAATCAACTTCACTGAAGTCTAATTTACATATAATACGACACACTCGTTTTAACTGTACAGTTTAATGAGTTTGGACAAGTGTATAAATCCATGAAACCACTAACACAATCATGCTATAGAACCTTCCCTTCACTCCAATTTCCTTGAGTGTGTTGCAGGAAAAAACTATGCATCAGAGGAAAACTGTGCATTGTCTACATCCTTTCAGGTTATCTTTTATTGTCTGAGCTGTTACTTTGTAGGTTGTAGGTAACTGGTAGCAAAGCAAAATATTCTTGTTTATAGAAATGTAAATTCTGGGCCAGGTGGATGGCTTATGCCTGTAATTCCAGCACTTTGGGAGGCTGAGGTGGGAGGATCACTTGAGGCCAACAGTTTGAGACCAGTTTGAGAAAAAATAGCAAGACCTCACCTCTACAAAAAATACAAAAATTAGCTGGGTCTGTAGTCCCAACTACTCAAGAGGCTGAGGCAGGAGGATGACTTGAGCCTAGGAGTTTGAGGTTACAGCAGTGAGCTCTGATGATGCCATTGCACTCTAGCCTAGGTGACAAAGCAAGGCCCTGTCTCAAAAAAAAGAAAAGAAAAGAAAAGAAAAGAAAAGAAAAGAAAAGAAAAGAAAAGAAAAGAAAAGAAAGAAAAGAAAGAAAAGAAAAGAAAGAAAAATGCAAATTCTGTCCTGTTCTGTTCAATTGAATTCCCTCTCCCAGAATGGAAGAAAGGAGTTTTGCCTTCATTTCAGTGTTCCTGATCTATAAATATTTGTTTTTCAATATCTCTCCTTTGAACTGGTTTTAACATTCTTACCAATTTCCTCATTAATAAGTTAAATTCTTTAACATGTATTCATTTTTATATCCATAAGAGTCATGATTTTACATTTTGAAAATTATCTTTTAATAGTCCCTCTGTACAGTTAAACCCCACTCCCTATCCTTGACTCCCGACAACCACTAATCCCACTCTGTCACCATAGGTTAGTTTTGCCTTTTCTAGAATTTCATATCAATGGAGTTATATTTGTGTATTCTTTTGTGTTTGGTTTCTTTCAGCATGTTCTGAGAGTCATCCATCTTATCACAGGTATCAGTAATTTGTTCTTTTTCATTGCTGAGTAATATTCTAGCATATGGACAATTTGTTTATTCATTCACCATGATGGCTTCTGAGTTGTTTCCAGTTTGAAGCTATAATATTAAGAATAAAATGGCCACAAATACTCAAGTGCAAGTCCTGGGGTAGACATGCTTTCATTTCTCTTGGGCAAATACCCATGAGTGGAATTGCTGCCAAAAAAATGCCAAATTGTTTTCTTAAGTGGCTGTACCATTTTGCAAGTTTCAGTTGCCCCATATCTTTGCTAGTGCTTGATACTGTAATCGATTTTAATTTTAGCCATCCTGGTGGGAGTGGTGGTAGAATCTTACTGCAGTTTTCATTTGCATGTTCCTGATAACCAATGATGTTGAACATTTTTTCATGTGCTTATTGGACATTAGTATACCTCTTTTTGTGAAGTGTTTGTTCAAATCTTTTACATATTTTTTTTTGTTGAGCAGACTTAAGTTATTTATATATTCTGCATAGAAAGCCTTTATCAAATATATGTATTGTGAATATTTTATCTGTGATTTGCTTTTTAATCTTTTGAAGTTTTCATTTTGAGTCCAATTTATCAATTTTTTTCTCTTAGAGTCATGCTCTTTGTGACCTAAGAAATCATTCCTAATTTACAGCCACAGATTTTGTTTTCTATTTTCTTCAAGAAGTTTTATAGTTTTAGTGTTGGGATCTATGATTTATTTTGAATTAATTATTATATATGCTGTGAGGTAAGGGTTGAAGGTCACTTCCCCCCATATGGATATGCAGTTGTTGCAGCACCATTAATTGAAATAATTACTTTGCCCACTGAATTACCTTGGCACCTTTGTTGAAAATCAGCTGACCGGCCATATGTGTGTGGGTCTATCTCTGAACTCTCTATTCTGTTTGATTGATCTATGTGACTACCCTAATGCCAATGCACACCGTCTTGGTTACTGTTGGCATTATATTAATAGAAACTCTTGAAATCAGATAGTATAAGTTCTTTTTCAAAATTTTAACTATTCTAGGTCCTTTGCATTTCCATATAAATTTTATCAACTTGTCAATGTCTACAAAAGAAGACTAGGGCTTTTTCTGTTTTTGGAGGCAGAGTCTCGCTCTGTCACTCTGGCTAGAGTGCAGTGGTGTCATCATAGCTCACTGCAACCTCCAACACCTGGGCTCAAGCAATCCTCCTGTCTCAAAGTATCCCAAAGATGCTGGGACTTCAGGCACACATCACCACACCTGGCCAATTTTAAGCAATCTTCCCACCTTGGCCTCCCAGTGTGCTAGGATTACAGGCATGAGCTACCACACCCAGCCAGGCTTATCTTTCTCAATGCTTAAAAGTTTTCACTGGTTTCCCCTGCACAAGAGAAACACCTGACCACGATCTACAAGCAGCCCGGTGCTGCTGGCCTCTACCATCTCCTTGCCAGCCACATCTCACCCTTCTCCTTTGCTTACCAAGCTCCAACCATATGAACTTTCTTTCTGACCCTCCTTCCTCAGAAAAGTTTTCTCTATCATCCCTATCTAAACAAGATACTGGTTATGATCTTTTACCACTCTTCTTTACTTGTCCTCCATAGCACTTAGCAGTCTGTAAAATGACATATAGGTTCATGTGCTTATTTGTTTACTAGAAAGTAGGAACCATATCTGCTCTTTGCTCTTACCGGTAATGCCTAGTGCACTGCCAGGCACAGAGACAGCACTCAGTATTTATTGGTTGAATGAATAAACACAAATAGATCTTTCTGAATATTTTATTAGAGCAAAACAATATATTTGCATGGGATGATTCTTAAGTCATCTCAAGTAGTTCCCCTTCAGTTATTGTAACATGCACTCTCAAAATTGATACACCTACCCCAACCCACTATTTATAGCTTCACAGTCATCCAATAAAGTAAAAAATAAAAATAAAAATTATCTGGCAAAACGGGAAGACAGGGATAAGGGAGAGTAACATTTTATCACATTACTGAAATTGTTACATTTTTATTTACACTTCCCCTTCTCTACTTTCCCAGGTTATATGAACACTACAGCAACAGAAAGGAGTTATCATCATAGCACCCCTTGCAGATTCCAGTTTACAGGTAACTTGGTCAGTGGAAAAATAAGGGTCAACAAAATAAGATGTCAGCTCTCCCATAAGCTACTGCTCTCCTGTTCTGTCTCTTTCCCCTTCTCTTACTGTTAGCTGCCTGATACAGAGAGGGATCATCCAGACCATGTGGGCATGCTGCCAGAAATGACAGGTGACTTCCAGTGTCCTGTGAAGAACCAGCAAGGATGCTTTTTATAATTCCAACCATTGGCTTAACATCACTGAGGTTATAAGATAAAATGTTAAGGGTAAAGACACCATCCCACCCTAGACAGTGACATGTCCCCCACTCTCTTGGAAGACCTGGGCCAAGCGACCAAGCTTTGTACAAGAAACCTGGGAATTGTGTTGGAAAAAGCAGACCGAGTTGGCTTGAGTCTCTTTGTGCATACATAGAAGGATTCACTTATCCATGCAGATGACAAGGCAGGACACTTAGAAAGTACAAGATCAGGGTACTGTTCTAATTTGTACCTTTCATTCAAATCTCCCCACAATTGCTCCAAAAGAACAAAGCTTTGGGTATTGCTTCATTAAGAACACAGTAACTGCAGTTTCAGAGCCACTGCATTCTTTATGGTCAGTTTGTTATAACTCATTATACCAGAAAGAATCACAGTTTAAGGCCATTTATCATGTGCACTATGTAGTAAATAAAACTTTGTCCACAGCTCCCCCACAGCAAGCTACTCCCAAGGGTGGACTGTGAATGTGATACTTCCAGACTCAACAGAGAAGACTAGAATAAAGTAGCCCCTTTGGTTTCCTCCCTAGAAAAGACTCAATCTATAGCAAAAACTGCTTGGAAAACAGAAGTAACTGGAAATGACAAAAGGAACAGCAGCATTTTCTACACAATTAAAGCAAGGGGATCATCGGCTAGTCCTAGCATTTCTTCTGTGTGATAAGGGAGGAAGCCAGCACTCTAATTCGCCTATCTGGCTGGGCATGCATTTCATGTGGATAAAACTGAGAAGAGAAAGGGACATGCATTTCTCCACATGGAAGGTATTTTGATTAACTGGCTTAATGGATTAAGATGCCTGCTGAGCAAGTGTCCATGTTAAGCAGGTAGCAGCACATCTGTAAGTTCTGGGACTGCAAAAACAAAAGAGAACAAAAAACTATAGGTTCTTGGCTCAGTAGCCAAAACGAATCCTTGATTTTCATACCTCCCCCCTTCACAACTCCTTTGGGTTAGGCTGATTTTACCTCTGTGAAATGCTCTATTCATGATCTTAATGAACGTAGACAGAAGGAAAACCACTACTTTCCCTCTTTTTCCAACCACATGGTAATAACAAGTAGAGATTAAAACCCCTTTTGGCTTACCTAGAACACCAGGAGAGGAAAGACACCCTGGGAATTGTGTCACAGCAATTCTTCATATAAGAGAACTGTACTTAACTTTCTCTAGGTAGATTTGCTACAACCCTACAAATTCTTAAAAAACAAGAATTACCCACATTCTCTTTCTTCACTGCCTACGCAGCAGTTCTCCACTGTTGCCCAATCCAGGATCACTGGGGAGCAGAGATCCTCATCAATTTGGAAAAGGGGGAAAAACAGGGAGGTAGTGGTAGATATCATCACTTTTTTTCCCCCCTTCCCTGAGAAGTAAGGAAGCCTCTCTATGTAAGCCATTCTCCCTCCTGGTTTTTACTGATAGGAAGGAAGCAAAGTGTATCATACACTAGAAAATTCAGCTAGACCAAACTAGTGAAGAAATTTAGACGCAGGCTCCATTAAGTAGGGAAGAAATAAAAGTTCCCAGCCTCCTCCTGAAATGTAAGGCAGAATATACAAAGAGAACCAGGGTGTCAATCTGCTAATCCTCAAAGCCCGACACCACCATTTGTAAGTTTTCTCTAGAGTTGGAATTGTAAAAATCAAGAATTGGAAGGTAGAGAAAGGACGGACAAATAAAGGAAGGCGGGACTATAGAGACAAATCACTGGAAGCATCCCTTGGCCTCTGAAAGGACATGGGGCCAACACAGAGCCCTCAGTAGTTGTGTAGGATGTTTCTGTTCACCTTTCATGAATACATGAGGAAAAATCCTGTTTTGACCATCTGAAATCTTCACCCTATCATGAAAGTTTAAGAAACTGACTAAAGGACTAAGATGGCTGGATTCTTCAAATAAGCAAGCAGTACTTTGGAGTTCTGGAGAACAGACTCTTTTGTTAAAGGGAAGAATTTCTCAAAGCAAAGCAAAAAGTTAAGAAAGTGCTCCAGAATCCTTGCCCCTCCTCAGTTAAAGCTTTTAAAGTGGGAGGAAAACTGCTACTTGATCCTCTCTTTGTATGTGATTTTGACGTCCCCTAGCTATAAATTTCCTGGTTTCTGATTTGATCTACTGAAAAAGGTCTTGTAAACCTGAAATGGATAAGGGCAATGCTAAATAAAAAGAAGGATAAGAAAAAGTGACAAGGATTAGTCACAACTCTATCAGTTGACTCAGATTATCAGCTTTGGTAGTAATGGTTACCTGATACCTGTTTGAATCCCATAAGATTCTCAAATCAGGCCATGTTAAACTGTGTACTAAACAATACTTGTATGTCCCAGATTTCTATTTATTCTCAATGACTGTATTTATATACATCTGTATTTCCCCAAGTACTTGGGGAAATAATGATACCTATGTATGACTGGACCCTAGATTTATATTACAGTTTTAAGAAGAGACAACCAGCCATGTATAATGTATACAGAACATTTGTCCTCTAGAAAGTACAGAGGTCCTGGATAGATCACAGGAGTTTTGTCTCTTCAAAATAAACTTGTAACTTAATTGCATTTATCCTGAAATAACTTTTGCACCAACAAAGTGATATATGTTTTTAAATGCCCACACTAACTGATATTTTAATTTGCAGTGACTTCATGCAAGCCAAAATAAAAAGACTAGCAGGGTAAGTTCATTGCTTAAAGTTCATGACTTTTGCAAACCCTACACCTACACCATTAAATAGTAACTGCAATGCAAAAGCTATCTGGTATTCCAGTGGGATTCTATGGTGAGGAACTAAATGTGCAGGAAAGTTTAGCAATGTATTTGATTTTACAGGACTGATTATTTATTACCATAATCTTTTTTACTTTAACTTGTGCATGCTAAATATAGTCCTTGCATTTCTCCTTGGTTCTTTTATTCACTCTTTTCTGTTCTTTAAAAAAGTAAAATAAAACCTTGGAATATCTCAAGGGCTTAATGCTCTCAGATGCTGAGAGTGACCAAACATAACTTAAGACATGAAAACAAAATTTCACAAACAATATTGCTTACATCCTCTACATGTATTTGCACAAACATACCACAGATGACGACAAGATGCCCAGGAGAATTTGGATTAAGAATCTTTACCAATAAATGGAGGAATTTTAAAAATAGAGATGTGTGAAAGGAGTTTCACACATTGTTTTTCCATTCTATTCTCAATCCTTCCCCTATAATACTTGATGGCTACTAAAAGACAGGCTGATCTTGGGTATAATAAAGCCAAAAGTCCTTTTCACTTAAACTTTGGTTCAACAGAAAAAATAAGAACTTTAAAATGGTGATTTTCAGATTGTTCTTTGGTCAAGCAGTATAAAGCTCTCTGAAATAAGTCCCCTTACCTGGTTATAGTATGAAAACAAAGTCAAAATAAAGGGATCCGAGTTCAGGAAAGATATCTATGTATTCAGAATTTCTCAGAAAAGAAGAAACAACGTATAATGGAAAGACAGGGAGACTCTAGCCCCAGATGCCAGATCAAAATTGTTTTAGGACATCAAGAATAAAAGAGAACTAGCATTCAGAAGAATAATATTTAAGTGGGTCAGCTTCTAAAAGGGCTAATAACTGTAATCCTTAAATAGGAATATGATAAATGATTTCTGAGCAGAGGATTTACTATCATTTTCCTTTATAAGTTTAAATCCTAATCTGGACCCAGAGCCAGGCAGAGGCTGTCATAATTTTGAAAAGTAGAAAGCAGTAAGAAACCTAAACTACAGACTCTCTGCAAGTAGTAATCAATTCTTCCCACACTGCCCCTTACCCTCACCCACCAGGAGTGCACATCACTCTACAGAGCAACTCTATACTCAAAATAGTGAGATGTGAGAGTCAGCTTCACCACAGAGGACTGACCAGGATGGGATGCGGGTACTTTTAAAACAATAAGTGTTTTAAATAGGGGATGGGATGTGTTAGGGTTAGAGCTTGGGAAGAACCCAGAATATGGACCATACTCTCAGACTGTGACCATTATGAAGAAATATTTGATGGTAAAGGAAGAAATCATCTGGAGACCAGAACAGAAAGGAGTAAGACCAAAGCCTTGGGAGGCCCCTGGCCAGAGGGAGTTACACAATGAGCCTTTCAGCAATGTTATCATTTACTGTTAAAAGGCTAAACTGAAGATTAAAGGGAGACAACTTTGGTTGATTACTTGACTGGTTAAATGAGGATTCCAAGGTTGGCAACCTCAGAGACCTGGATGGGAAGTGAGTGGAAGGCACTTGCTCCCAAGGGAAGAGGGCCGGGGAGTCTCGCAGCTGTGGAGCCAGGCTGGCAGCAGCTTTTGCTGGGTCCAAGTCTGTGAGGTGGCTGGGAGAGGGGATTGGCCTGGGTGGTCAGCCAGAGACAGGCTAGGGTGAGTGAGTGTGATTTCACAAGTAGAGTAGTTATAAAATAAAACATTTTTTTTAATGGACAAAAAAGCAAAGTGAGTCACCTCCATTTTTAAAGGTGACATTTCGCAAAAGAAGGATGTGAAGCAGTTTTTTACTATTTACAAAATGCCATTTAGAGTGGTGGTGGCCACCTTCAGTAGTTGAGGAAATGTCTTTCACATGAGATGGCCCCAGAAGTGTGGTTCCTGGAACTGGCTCAGAAAGGCCACACACTGTCCTGGGTGAGGGAGAGTCCCTCTATAGGAGCACCAAAAAGGCTCAGTCTTCTGTTTCTTCATATGTAGTCTCATCAAAGGGCCTGTCCAGTAGAGGTACCAACCGATGACGGGAATACTTCAGCTGCAATAGGTCTCCAACTTCATCTATCTCCTTTAAAGCCTAAAACACACAAGACAAAGTTGAGGTCAGTCAGAGCCAGTAGAATGTAGGCATTCCCAGTGCTTTATTTTGCTAAAAAACAATCATGGCAAGGTTATCCTTTGGTGGGACTTATCATGTCTACTGTGTTTATTAAGATTAGACCATGATACAGTTGTGGAAAGAGCCGCTTTCTGAATAAGGCCTTCAGGCTGACCATGAATAATGGATTATGAATAGCCAGGTATGCAGGGTATAATTCATCAAAGCATGATAACACTTGGTAGAAAAAGGAATATGCACCTTTAACTTGCCAATCTAGCTACAATTTGCCATTTCTCCTTTTTTACTTCAGTACTTGTTCTATTATCACACTATGTACATCCCCAAAACTGATGAGAAGTATGAGTTGCAGGATTAAGAAAGTCCTCAAAGTGGGCTGCTGTGCAGACTTAGTAGGAAAAGTGTAAGTGATCAGAAGGAGACTTTGGGGGTAACAAGACACGGTGCAGGTGAGGCAGCAAGGAAAGGACCAGCTGGGATATGAACTCAGGGCCTGTTTTAAACTCTACAGCCCTAACCTTGAGAGATTATCTTGTTTTCCCATTAAAACTCTAATGATCTCAGTATAGCTTTCTTCCTTTTCTGTAAAAATCGCTCTTTTATTTTTCAGAGTAAATATGTTTCTTGTAAAAAATTCTAACACTAAAGAAAGGTATAAAATGAAAAGTCTCTTCCTGATTGTGATGCTAGTTCTACTTGCTAGAGGTAATCCTTACATGGTTTCTTATATGTATTTTTTTTTTTTAATAAACTCTTAGTTGAAGAGGAAAGTGCATGGATCATAAGTATCAGTTCACAGAGTGAACCTTTCCCAAAAGCAGCATACACAGTCAAAATAGAGGATCCCAATATATATAAGGGATATGTGTTCAGAATTTCTCAGAAACAATTTAATGGAAAGACTGGGAGACCCTAAGCCCCAGATGCCTCTAAGAGAAATCTAAGGAAGAGAACAAAATTTTTGGAATTATAGATTCTAAGTCATTTTTGCCACTTATTAGGAAGCACCTAACACAGGTCATACAACACAGTTTTCAATAAATGTCAGATCCCAGCCCTCAATTATTCACTCCGCGAGTGCCTATGCATATTAACTAGTGGGTCTAATAATGACTGTAGAGCTAATGGGCCTCAGCTCCAGAGACAATGGATCTATCTAGGACATAATAAGCTCAACAGTGAGTAAGAAATTGTCAGGTGGGCAGTAGATGCCCTGCTGCCTGAGTATAATTCTCCAAACCTACGTGACACATCACACAAATCTGTCCAATCTTGTAACTATAATTCTGTATGTAAATGTACACCTTATATTTCAGAGTTAGTATAAAGACATATTACCTGTTCTTAAATCTAATTTTTAAAAATCACTGGTGATAGAAAAAAATCCCTGATAGTATTCCTTGTGTATTCTAGCATAAGAAAAGATATTCATTTCAAAATGTGAAAAATATAAAAATCAAATAAAAGCTAGACTTCAATATGGCATCAGAATAGTGGTACCTCTGGGAAGAGGTTTAAGTGAAAGCTCCATAGGGAAATAATTTAAGACTGAATTTAGGCTGAGAGGACCTATTAACCATTTATTCTCCTGACCTCTGATATAAGATTTATTAATTTAAAAGTCCACAGGATCACAAAGGAATGGACATTTATGAACTCTGACTTCAGAAGAATCTAAAATTTTTCATCAGTATAAAAAAGAAAATGATTAGATATGAAAAAAAAAATCTTCAGTAGCTCAAGGGGATCTAAATTACCAGATTTCCTCTCATCCTATACCATATATTTCAGATAAATAAGTTTTATTTGCATAAAAGATAAAGTTGTATAAAAGATAAATTGTAATAGGAACTGCTGACTCTTGTGAGAGGTTATTTGGGTACATTAGTAACAAGGAACCATTAAATACATCACCATTTATTAACAAATAGTCTATATTGAACCTCTGGATCACAGTAAGATCGGTTCCCAGGAAAAAAACATTTATTATTTACAGGGTTGAACAAGGGAATATTCTAAAACAGCCATCCTCCCCTCCACCAGCTCATATCCTTGTGCCCTTCCCATTTTTAAAAATCACAGCTTTGAGATATAATTCACATTCAACAAAATTCACCTTTAAGTACACAATTCAGTACATCTTAGTATTAAGATATTCAGAGTTGTGCAACTTTAATCACTATCTAGTTTTACAGCTTTTTTATCACCCCCAAAAGAAGCCCCACATGAATCCTCAATCCTCCTTCCCCTCAGGGCCAACTACCACCAGTAGTTTCTGACTTTCTGACTTCTACTTTCTGACCCTATGGATTTGCCTATTCTGCACATTTCTTATAAATGGAATTATAAATTATGTGGTCTTTGTGCTGGGTTTCTTTCACTTAGCATAATGTTTTCAAAGTTTATCCGTGTTGTAGGGTTACAACTTCATTCTTTTGCATCTAGTTGTCAAAGCAACATTTGTTGAAGAGACTAATTTCTCTTATTGAAAGTCTTGTTGAAAATAAACTGGCCACAGATGCTTGGGTTTATTTCTGAACTCTCAATTCTGTTTCATTGGTCTATATGTCTATCCTTATGATAGTATTCTACCGTTTTAATTATGTAGTTTTGTAGTAAGTCTAGAAATTGATAAGTGTGAGCCTTCCAACTTTGATTTTTCTTTTCAATATTATTTTGGCTGTTTGGGGCCCCTGCTAGTGCTACATGAATTTGAGGATCAGTTTTTCCATTTTTACAAAGAAGGCTACTGGAATTTCAACAGGGATTTTGAATCTGTAGATTGCTATACTGCCATCTTAACAATGTTAAATCTTCCAATCCATGAATATGGGATGTTTTTCCATTTATTTAAGTCTTTAATTTCTTTCAACTAAGTTTTGCAGTTTTTAGTATACAAATCTAAATGTATGGTACAGATCTATAAATTTAACCAGTATACAAGGGAAAGATTTTCCTGGTTAAATTTATTTCTAGGCATTTTATTCTTTTGAATGCTTTCATAAATAAAATTTTCTTAACTTCCTTTTTATTTGTTCATTACTGGTGTATAAAACCACTAATTTTTGTGTGCTGATATTTTATTCTGCTACTTTGCTAAATTCATTTATTAGCTCTGGCAGTATTTGTGTGAATTCTATGGCATTTTCTATATATAGAATCATGCACAGTGCCCATTATTAAGTGAAAATTAGTTTGCATCTCATAATGGTCTAGTTAATGTTTGGTTCCTTAAAACATTGTAAGACAAAATGACTTTAACAAACCCATGATTTCAAAAAATGTACTTTATGCTTAAAACAAAACAAAACAAAACACCCAAAAACAAATGGAAGGCAAAGTCCAACAATCCCTCAAGTGGATCTTATGAAAAGGATTAGGATTCTCAATTGACAAATATAGTTGTTGGCAACAGAAATCTGTGTAGACATCCTGGTTAAATCTAAATCTTTTCATGAATGTGCACAGTTCTCAGGAATCAAAGTTACTGTCAGAAAACACAGTGAATTACTATAGACACTGCTTATAATGACACCGATATTTTTAAAAAGGCACGTGGAAACTCCTAAACATCCACATACAGCAGAATGGAAAGAAAAGCTAAAATCACTGGGTTAAAAATAAAAAAATTACAGAAATTCACCAGTAAGATTTCTGAGAAATGGGAACATCTCTTTTAAAAAATATGAAAGGCAGCTGGGTGTGGTGGCTCATGCCTGTAATCCTATCATTTTGGAAGGCTGGGAATTTGAGGTTGCAGTGAGCTACGATGATGCCACTGCACTCTACCTGGGGCAATAGAGGTAGACTTTGTCTCAAAAAAGAAAAGAGAAAAGAAAAAAAAAGAAAGGCATAATTAAAATAATGAAAAAGAAAAAGATACGATATAAAAGACACTGAATTTGATGACATCAAAAACACTGAATTTAATGACATCAGAATGTGATACACTAATAAAACACAACATTTTGCCTATATTAAACAATACTGCATTGAATACTAAAAAAAATAGTTACAAGGATAGATCTGATGGTAAGTGTTCTTAACACAATTTAAAGAAAAAAAAAGAAATATACTTGTAGAAATTTTGCCATGTAGAAATAAGGAAGAAATGTCAAAAGTCTTCAGCTGTTCAGAAATGTAAACTGTCAATCAAATTGTTATAATGAACTTTTAAAAACAAGCATTCATAACATTCTTTTAAATTAGTAGCTCTCTAATGAATTAATGGATAATTCTAGCAACTAATTTTATGCAAATGTCATGTTCTAAAAAGCTTTATAAACTCCTAGAAAGCAATACTTACTTAAAGTCTGAAATCTTAGATGTGAAACAATAGCATATTAAGAGATGAGACTATACTGAACTCATAAATAATTCAGTAATAATGACGAGCCCCCACTAGGTGCCTGGCACTGTGGTGGGTGCTAGGGATATAGAATGAGCAAAACAGATTTAGTACCTATCTTCAAGATTTACCTAATGGAGAAGATTGCCATTAAATAATTATAGGTGTGAAGAATTTACTAAGGGGCATCTCAGGATTCCAGGGGAACACACACAAGAAGGTTTGGAAGTCCTTTAAGTAGAAATGTGAAGAATGAGTAGCAGTCAGCTAGGCAAAGTGGAGAGAAGGATCAAGAGAAAAAATTCTACACCTAGAACAATATACAAAAAAGCTTAAAGTAAAAAGAGAATTGTATAGTTATAGAGTCTATAATGAGGGATACAGTGGAACAAGATGAAGCTGGAAAATTCTCCAGAGCTCCCATGATGTTGGATCTGGTGAGTGATGCTAAGGATTTTGCATTTTTTAAATTAAATAGTAATGTTTTCAGTAGCATTGTGTACCATCTCCTCTACCTTACCAGTAAATATATCTTAGGTGCTCAAAGAACATCAGGATCAACATATGATTACTTTTATCTGATATACAGGCCCTTTTAACATAAGGCCTATTTATACCAAGGTGAAAGCATCTACTTACAGTATCAAGTATTTCTTTGGTATGAGCTGCTGACAGGCAAAACCTGGCTCTGGACTCAATAATTGGGGTAGCAGGAAATCCCACCACAACTACACCAATGTTGCGCTTCAGCATCTCCCGTCCAAAGGCGCTGCAAAGGGGAAAACATGGAGAAGAAACCAAGAAGAGTGACAAAGCATACATCACAAAGGTCCTGCTGTCCTGAATGAACTGCTTTTAAAGTTAAAATTGACAGTTCACCAAAACGTTTTTTATTCAGTCTTGAGGTGGTCTTTTCCCACATGGTGTCCTTCACAAAGGTAAAAGAATATAAGTTGGCAGAGACCAATTTCAGTAGGGGTTGCCTGAAGAGATTTGTAAGTATGGCCTTAAAAGTGTCCCTGATAGTGGTTCAGAGGCTTCAAAACTAACCTGAATTTAATTAAAACCTGGCCCTTAAAATGTTAAGCTTGACAGTTTAAAAAATTCATAAGATTATGAGGATATAGAAGATTTGCTGTAACAAGGACATCTTTCTGCTGGCAGAATGGCTGGCTGGCATTAGCTCCCCAGACCAGGCATTTTTCTGATTGACTTGGGGAGAAAAGCTGCCTTTGGAATTCAGGGTTTCTTTGTTAGGCCAGCTCATCCCCTGGCTTTGGCTGATTACCCAGTCTATACAATTCTTGTTTAAGAACTCCCATCCCTACTCAAGCCAAATTAATAGCCTGTGGCCTTACTCTACATCTGTTATCTTATCTATGTCAGTCTTTTTTTTTTTTTTTTAAGACACAGTCTTCCTATATTGCCCAGGCTAGAGTGCCGTGGCATCAGCCTAGCTCACAGCAACCTCAAACTTCTGGGCTCAAGCTATCCTCCTGCCTCAGCCTCCCAAGTAGGTGAGACTACAGGTTCGCAATACCACACCCGGCTAAGTTTTTTCTATTTTTAGTAGATACGGGGTCTCGCTCTTGTTCAGGCTGGTCTCGAACTCCTGACCTCAAGTGATCCTCCTGCCTTGGCCTCCCAGAGTGCTAGGATTACAGGCGTGAGCCACCATGCCCAACCAATCTGTATCTTGTCTAAATAATACATTTTAATTTGCATTTAATTTTGTTTACTAAATTATGTATGTCCTTCATCTTTTCCTCTTGTTAACCTACCTTATTTGTTTTTGACTTTTCCCTTAAGCTGTTTACAGCACTCGTTTGAGAATAAAAAATCATGTACATTTGGCCAGTCTTTTCAGACTCCCTCTAGTACCTGTACATCTTCCTCAACATAACTCCTTTGTGTCAGATGAACCTGAGTACTCTGTATCTGCTGCACAAACTCCTAGTCTAGTGCTTTATTGTAATTCTTCTTCACCTTTTCTAAATCTTTCTTAATTATAATGTAGACAGTCAGTTTCACATGTGTAGAATGGATTAGACAGAACCCTCTCTAAAGAAAGAATTCTCTAAAGACTGAGTCCTTTGGATTTGATAATGCTTCAAGTTTATTTATAATCCCATTTAAAAAGGAATGAAGAAAATTCCCCACCACATCCTCTGAAAGCCATAATGCTAACTGCCCATATAACTTTGTGTTGAAAACAGAATTCCTCTTCTCTCAGCAAGCACATTTTCCTCATTTTCCTCTCACTATCTTTGGAGTCTGCATACTTCCAGGTTCCCTAATTTAATTTTCTCCCCCATATTCACTTCAGTAAACATCTATTGAGTACACCCTGAGTGCCAGGGACTGTGGTGGGCACTGGGGATTAAAAAATATTTGCTCTTTTAATGAGTTCTATCAAACTGGAGACATGATCCTTATAATTTTATATTTTATGTGTCCAGCTCAAAACTCACCCATCCAGAAAGATGTGCCTTTCTTTTTTTTTTTTTTTTAATACAGGGTCTCACTGTGTTGCCCAGGCTAGAGTGCCGTGGCGTCAGCCTAGCTCACAGCAACCTCAAACTCCTGGGCTCAAGCCATCCTCCTGCCTCAGCCTCCCGAGTAGCTGGGACTACAAGCACGTGCCACCATGCCCGGCTAATTTTTTCTATTTTTAGTTGTTTGGCTAATTTCTATTTATAGTAGAGACGAGGTCTCACTCTTGCTCAGGCTGATCTCCAACTCCTGAGCTCAAGTAATCCTCCCGTCTCGGCCTCCCAGAGTGCTAGGAATACAGGCGTGAGCCACTGCGCCCAGCCAGATGTGCCCTTCTTACTGAGCTGAGCCTATACTAAGCAGATCATTCCTTTATGCTACATCTCCAGTGCAATTTTGCATATAATTAAATTTGTTCAATATAATTATCATTCATTTGCTTTTCAAATGTCTTCTGGTTTCATTAAACATCTGGACTTCCCCAGTACATTGAAAGCTATGCCAGGGAAAGGCTTTCCACTATGTATGCCTTGTACAAACCAAAGAAGCTGGTGTAATCAGCATACCTGGTAAATATCCAATAACATACCCTAATATAATCTCTCTGACCTCAGTGCCCACTGCTCCCTCTTGGGCACTGTACTCCAGTTCCAGTGACCTCTTTGCTATTCTTCCATCAGCTAAGCATGTTCATGCATTGCGACCTTTCCACAGATGCTTCTTTCTCCAAATGGCTAACTCACTCAGCTTCTTCAAGTCTTTGCTAAGACGTCTTCTTCACTTACCAAGGAGGCTTACACCCTGACCACCCTATTTAATACTGTCATCTGCCTGCCCACAGGACACTCTCAATTCCCCATATATATCCTGCTCTATTTTTTTCCATAACACTTAACACATTCTAATATACTACATAATTTACTTATTTATTATGTTTGTGTGACTCTTGCCCCACTAGAATGTAAGCTCCACAAGGACAGGTATGTTTGTGTTTTGTTCACTGATCTATCTCAAGCCACTAGAAGAGTGTATTAAAACCAAATATTTGTTTAAGGTAAGAATAACAATTAACATATTTTGCAATTTGGAGTCCACTATTTAATTTATGGCATATCTACCAAATGAAGGTTAACACAATAAGGACAAGACAATTTTCCGTAACAAAATACATAAGCCCTAGTCTCACATCACAGAGACCTTAAGTCTAATGAGACTAGTCTGTGCTCTGTAACAAAACATACCCAATTTTGGCTGGCATGTAGAGCATCAAAGGCACCACTGGAGAATCTTCATTTCCATAGATGATGAAGCCCATCTCTTTCAGGCGTCTCCTGAAATATCTGGTATTTTCAGCTAACTGCTGCACACATTCTTTGCCTGGAAAATCATGAGAGAAAACAAAATAATATTAACAAAAAAGGAATGGAAAAAATACAGCAATCTCCTCTATCTCCATTCTGTCTAATCAGTCCTATGTTTCATTTCTTCCATTTCAACATATTTTTTGCACAGTAAATTGTATGGAATATAAATGTAAATAAATACATCTCACTTTATATTCTGTCATTCTAGCTGTTAATAGATTTCATAGTAATGTAAAAAATAAGTTTAATAACTAATACATCAGTGGCACATTAGCATTTTCAAAGGATTTCAGCCATACCACCTCATTGAGCACTCCACATATATCTTGACAGTAGATAGGATATTTATTATTATTTTCATTTTATAGGTTGGGAGAGTCTCACAAAGGTGGTGACTTGCCTACAGTCACATAGTACTGAATGGCAGAGCTGAGACTAGAATCTAGGTCTCCCAACTTCAATATTCATTCCAACTAGCTGTGCTGCAAATAATTTTACACATAAGACCAGAGATAAGGCCATTTAGAGCCCAAAATTTTCCTCTTAAGAGCTTTATTATATTGTTTCCTTAAAACTCTTACAAGACAGCAATAGCATCTATACACATGTAAAATCTTTTTTCTGTTTTTTTTGTTGTTTGTTTTTGAGAAAGAGTCTTGCTCTGTCACTCCAGGTAGAGTGCAGTGGTGTCACTTTAGCTCACTGCAACCTCAAACTCCTAAGCTTAAGTGATCCTCTTGCTTCTGTCTCCCAAGTAGCTGGGACTACCGGCGCAAGACGCCGCACCCAGCCTAAAATCTTATTTTTAATCCTATTATGTTCATATTCCCTAAAACACAATTAAATTAAAACACATTTCTCTAATTTCTAAGTGACTAAATATGTGAGGTTCTGACATTATGGTAGGTCAATCTTTGAACAGAAGTCCAAACAATTGTTCTGTTATACAAAGCAACACAATAAATTCAAAAGATCAGCTTGCAAAGGGCTAAGAACTGTTTTATGGTCTTCTCAACCATGAATACTCATGAACAAGAAAATGTTGCAGTAATTTTCTCATATATGTTAGAAAGTCAGCAAATTCATATTTTTAAAAATGCAAACATTGATACGGTTTATATGACAAACTAATCAACCAATCAGATATATAGATCGCTAATAAATGTTCTTAGACTTAGAATACTAACATATTCATCATTCATGAGAAGCTACTCTAGATAAGTTGGCCACAAATAGCCCCAAATTAATACTCTATGCAGACAATTTCAAGTTGATCAGAGAGAAACACATTTAAGCTTAGATTAGCCTAATTAGTGTTAACACCAAAGAACATAATTTAAGAATAAAGCAGACATTAAAGTGTGTTATATTTAAGTATGTTGAGAACTGATGAATAAAGTACCATTATTTTCCCCTAGCATATCAATACATGCTTAGTTTATATGTAGAAAAAGAGACTTCCACTTCCAGCCATGACTGAGTACGAGGGACTAGATTTACCTTCATGCATTAAACAACAGAAAACTGGACAAAATATAAGGCCAGGAACAGTGACTCACACTTATAAACCTAGTACTGTGGAAGGCCTAGGCAAGAGGATTGCTTGAGGCCAGGAGTTCAAGACAAGCCTGAAAAACATAGCAAGACCCTGTCTCTACAAAATATTAAAAAATTAGTCTGGCATGGAGGTGCACACTTGTAGTCCCAGCTACTCGGTAGGCCGAGGTGGGAGGATCACCTAAGCCCAGGAATTTGAGGTCACAGTGAGCTATGATGACACCACTGCACTCTAGCCTGCGCAACGGAGACCTTGTCTTAAAAAAACAAAAAAATGGACACAAAAGGTGAACCTTTGGAACTTTAGATTGTTCCTGTACTTCCTGGAGGCGGGTTTCAGGCTGCAGCATGAGGAAGGGAAACCCAGTCTTGTCAACTGAGGACAGTTGAGATTGGAGTGGAGAGTTGCCAGTTGAGATCAGAATTAGGGAAACTAAGGCGGCTGGAATTTATTGGACAGTGTACAGGAGAGGAGAGAGGTGCAAAGATAGAGCTTTAGGGATCTGCAGAGGGGTCTTCTTGAGACTTGGGAAGAGTACTGATGTGCATATGTATGAGAAGAAAACTACCATAGGCTGGGGAAAGATCCACCAGAAAGCAATAGACAGAACAATTCCTGGCATTCCTGTGGAGTGAGGAATAGTTTGTATTAATATTTTCACCCACCAAAATGGAAAGATTTTATGTGGTATCTAAAAGAGTCCTCAGAAGGGTATCACCTTAGAGCTATTAATATATTGGCTCTAGACTAAAAATTGGTCTGGACCCACCCTAACCTTAAGAGCTAGTCTCAAAAGGGTCCAATTGATTCCAAGAACAAAGTCCAACATTACCTAAAGGAATACAAGAAAATACAGAACCCAACAATGTAAAATTCACAATGTCCAACATATAATAATAATAATAATAATAAATTCCAGGCATTCAGACAAACAGGAAAATATGACTTACGATCAGACAAAAAGTCAAGGAATAGAAACAACTGAAATGACAAAGCATTAAGCAGACAAAGATGTTAAAATGCTATTATAAATATGCTCTATATGTTCAAAAAGGTAGAGGAAATATGATGAGAAAAAAAGGAAATACATTAGAAGGAACAAATGATTGACACAGGCAACACTGATGAATCTCAAAAGCAGGATGCGAGATGAAATAAGCCAGACACAAAAGACTACGTACTGCAGCAATTCATTTACATGAAATTCTACAAAAGACACAATGGTAGTGATAGAAAACAGATTGGTGGTTGCTAGAGTGTGGAATGGGACTGATAGTAAGACAGCAGGAGGGGACTTTTTGGGATGATAAAAATATTCTATACCTGGATTGTGGCATGATTATAAGATTGTTTACATTTGCCAAAACTCATGTAATTACTGTATATACTTAAAATTGGTGAATTTTATTGTGTGTAAATTATATCTCATTAAACTTGGTTTAAAAAAATTGAGTGACAGTTTTATCTATTAGTATACATTAATTTTTTCCTATATCCACTTTGTAATTTTGCTCACCTTTTTCTTATCACAAACCTATTAGCCCTTTTATTACAAATCAACTAGCCTCTGTTAAAAAATTATTTTTTTTCAAACTAAAAACAGAACTAACATATGATCGATCCAGCAATCCCACTACTGGGTATTATCCAAAGGAAAGGAAATCAGTATATCAAAGGGATACCTGCACCCTCATATTTACTGCAGCACTATTCACAATAGCCAAGATATGGAATCAACCTAAGTGTCCATCAGTGGATGAATGGATAAAGAAAATGTGGTATACATACACAATGGAATACGATTCAGCCATAAAAAGAATAAAATCCTGCCATTTGCACAATATGGATGGAACTGGAGGCCATAATGTGAAGTGAAATAATTCAGGCACAGAAAGACAAATAACACATGTTCTCACTTATATGTGGAAGCTAAAAAAGCTGATGTGGAGGTAGAGAGTAGAATCATGGTTATCAGAGGCTTGGAAGGCTGGGGGAATGGGGAGAAACAGAGGTTGGTTAATGGATACAAATATATAGTTAGATATAAGGATTAAGTTCTAGAGTTTGATAGCGTAGTAGTATCAAAATAGCTAGAAGAGTTGAAATATTCCCAACACAAAGAAAATTATTTGAGGTGATGGATGTCCTACATACGCTTTGATCATTCATTGCACATGGTATGCATGTATCAAAATATCACATATACCCTATAAATATGTACAACTGTTATGCACCAATTTTTTAAAAAAGGAAAGGCAAGCGCCTGTAGTGCCAGCTACTTGGGAGGCTGAGGCTAGAGGACTGCTTGAGCCTAAGAGTTCAAGGCTGTAGTGTGGACAACATAGTGAGACCTTGTCTCTTAAAAAAGATAAATAAATAAAAGGGAAAAATATTTTCATTCCAAGGAAATCATGAAAAATTAGTGAAAAAGAAGAAATGTTAAGAAATTTAGACCTTAACTTTTCCACAGTTTGCTTTATCAATCTAAGTTAAGTTTTCTTTAACAGAAGGAGGTGGCAATCTTAGTCCCACCATTCATTGCCATCTATTCCTGACAAGAAGAGTCCCAGAAGAAAATATATCTAAAATAACATTCATATAGATAACTGAAAATACTACGAATAGGTACTTAAGATCCCCAGGTTGTACATCTTCATTACTGCTGAGTAGTATTCTATGGTAAGGATATACCGAATTTTGTTTATTCATTTATGTGTTGACTGATATCAGTTGAGATTATCAACTTTCATTTTGGCAGCTATAAAGTTCAAATTACAAAGAATTCTTTCCTAAATATATATTTAAGCATCCCTGTTATGCCCGAAGTACTACATTTAGCAATTAACAGCTCAGTTTCATTTGATTCTAACCACTTTAGGTGGGTGGTAAAGAATATACTATTTACAGTATACATACAAAGAAACAGGCCCAGGCTGGACACGGTAGCTCACGCCTGTAATCCTAGCACTCTGGGAGGCCGAGGTGGGAGGATCGCTCAAGGTCAGGAGTTTGAAACCAGCCTGAACAAGATAGAGACCCCATCTCTACTAAAAAAAGAAAGAAGTTAATTGGACAACTAAAAATATATATATAGAAAAAATTAGCCGGGCAGGGTGGCACGTGCCTGTAGTCCCAGCTACTGGGGAGGCTGAGGCAGAAGGATCCCTTGAGCCCAGGAGTTTGAGGTTGCTGTGAGCTAGACTGATGCCACAGCACTCTAGCCTGGGCAACACAGTGAGACTCTGTCTCAAAAAGAAGAAAAAAAAAAAAAAAAGAAACAGGCCCAGAGTGTTAAATTACCTTCTCCAAGGTCTTTCATTCAGCAGGAGGCAGATCGATTTTCCTATATTACACCAAGAAATTATCTATTTTTCAAATTTTAAAGCTTAACCCTTTATTGGGCAACAGTACCTATACATCATTTCTTAAGCAGCACTCACAGGCAAATGGATGGGACAGGGGTGGGTACGTGAAGGAGCCTAAGGAGACCCAGGGTGAGTATGAGACAAGTGCAAAGTAGTTCTTCCAATAAACTTATCTTGAGCAGCAAAACTGTACTCATCACTGATGGTAGAGGAATAAAGACTGAGTAGAGGAGTCAAGACCAATGCTAGAGAAAGAAGTCAACTAATTTTTGGTGGAACAATTTTGGTGGGAACAGAGTGAATCACAGAAATGGTCTGCTTATCCTTTAAAACTACTTATCAGGCTGAACCATCAAACTGCCAATATTTTATTATTTTTGACCTAAAAAAGGGTGATTTCTTATGGTTCAACCTAATAATTTCAAAGAGGCTAATAGGAAAATAATCAAATGAATGTAGATAAATCAGTAAGCTCTGGCATTTATACATGTTGGAAAGTAGCTATCCCTTACTCTTGAAGTGATACTGAATTTTAACAGACAATAGTTACCCATTTTGAATTAAATATCATATAAAACACCAATTAATATTAATAAAAGAACACCAATTACTATTTAAGTCCAATCTGCTAGCTCAGTTCTATGGGGTTTTCTCAGAGTTTCAGCACATATCTGGTGTAACAGGCTTAAAAGAAGAAAAAGTTTAGCATTGTTAAAAAAGAAATTCTAACTCTTAAAAGGTTTTTTTTTTTTTTTGAGTCAGAGTCTCACTCTGTTGCCTGGGCTAGAGTGCCGTGGCATCAACCTAGTTCACAGCAACCTCAAACTCCTGGGCTCAAGCGATCCTACTGCCTCAGCCTCCAGAGTAGCTGGGACTACAGGCATGCACCACCACACACGGCTAATTTTTTCTATATATTTTTAGTTGGCCAATTAATTTCTTTCTGTTTTTAGTAGAGACAGGGTCTCTATCTTGCTCAGGCTGGTTTCAAACTCCTGACCTT